>DXKC01006933.1:0-11863 GCA_031170775.1 Cymbopogon citratus
ATTTTCAAATCGTTTTTGGCCAAAGTCGTTAACATCAACCTACCATCATTTGACATCCTAAACATGGTTCAATCATTGCCAGAGATGATGAGCACACACAAACATAAGAAAACAATTCTATTCCACACTTTCAACCATAACCAGCACAGGGTTGCACATTACATCCAAATCTCAATGCAAATGAAATGATGATCATGAGATGATGACAATGCTAATAATGATGCTTAATGCCGAGGTGTTACAGCCCGCGCCAACATTCGAACTCCTCATCAGGCCGTACGACCCAGGCGCCGGATTCGGTGGCGGAGCCGACATTCGCATCAACTTCAAAACCGAGAAGGCTGAGCACGCAGTGCGTTAGCCCTTCGCCATGGGCATCATCCACCGCAGCGCCCGTACCCTGGCTTGCTGACCTCCGCACCGGCATTGACACCATGCTCGACACCATATATAGACACCGTCAAAATCCACGTTCACCGGCACCGGCTACAACTCTGACGACCCGTCCATGGCAGATGCGTCCACGCCTTCCGCTCCGCGGTCTCCTTCCAGCCTAGGACCTGGTGGCCGGTGCAAGGTTGCAGCGTACCACTTCTCCGTGCAGCGCGCGCGGGGTGTGGGTCATCTACGTCATTGGCGCACGCAAGCTGTCCTGGTGCAAGATTTTTTTACAGGTAGAAAAAAATTTCGGCACCTACCGATAAATACAAAATTTTAAAAATTCTAAAAATATCAGGTCAAATTTAAATAAATTCAAAATGAGTTTCAAAAAGTTTGGCATCATTTTATTAGAAAAGCTCCATAATCCATCATCCATCACAAACTTATATAACATGGACCAAACAACACAATATATCGCAAAAGTAGTGTCGTGGTAATACATCGAGCTGCACATATATCTGAGAATGTGTGAGTAAGAAAATTAAATAAATAGAAATTTAGCCCTTTATTAGGACCGGAAGATATGAAGATTTTAGGGTGGTTTGGTATAATTTTTAGAGTGAAAGATGAATTTAACAGAAAATTTTGATCGATATAAAATTTTTTCGGACCACACTGAAAAAGACGATATTTTGGAAATTTTGGAATTTCGCCGAAATTTTAAACCATCCTGGGTAACCGTTGCATCTTCAAGAAACAAATAGTCGAAGGACTCTAAACGTACTCTCGCTCTCCAGCTCCTAGGTCTCTCTCTCACCGTCTCTCCCTCGGGCCTGTCGCCCAATGCCATCGCCACGCACGCACTGCTGCCTCCTCCCCTCCTCGTCTACATCAGCTGCCACGTTAGGACCCCGCCCAAAACCCTGACAACCCCCTAAAACAACTTCATTTGTAAGTATGTAATATAATGAGTATGTATTATTACATAGGAGCCATAAAGAGATAATTTATAGTTAAGAAACACAAGGCTAGGATCATTGCATCATTGTCTTATCTAAGCGCTAACAACACAGCAGCAGTCTCAAGAGTCAAGACATGCATGTATAGCACCAACATTTAAAGTCGCAGCCACACAGTCGCCATGCATGTATATGCATTATGGGAGCTTTCATCTTGGCATATCTTGGAGCAAGGTTCCCAAATAAAGCCAAGGCACACTCCATGATAATTGCCACTGAGGTGTCCGCAATCACTCCGCTTGCAGTCATCCCTCGCCATTGAACACAGTGGACATACTAGCACATGCAAGGATGTTATTAATTAGCAGCTGAAAGATAAATCAAACAACATTCAACAAAAGATTACTCAAAACAACATATTAAGTTGCATATACCAGCCAATTCAACACTAACTTAAGTTGTCAGGAGAGACACTTATATTTCCAACAGTTCATATATGTGGAGGTACATAACGGCGGCCACGATAACAATTAAGAGCACAAACTACATAGATATCCTTTCCCGAAGGCGCCATTGGGGCTTTTCTTTTGGTGGAAGTTTTTGTACGTTTTGGTGGACGATCCAGCAAGGAGAAATCCAAGAATACATATAAATGACATGGCTAGCTGTGTTCAAGCATAAACATACGATCGTATCTCCTAGCGTTTTCCAACAGAAGGTGGTCTGGTCGTAAAGTTGGGACTGGTGGTGGTGTCTATATCTCACAGGTCAATCTTTTTAGCATCTAGCTTTGGTAGGTAGCAACCTGGTTTTGTTGTTTCTTCCTTCACATTCTTTTTTCACATCCATGTATATGTCATCTTTATGTTTGTTTGTTTAAAACTTTACTAGTAAATATGCCCGTGCGTTGCAACGGGAGGAAAAACTATTATGCAAAATGATTATGTAAGTTTTATGTCCGTGCGTTGCAACGGGACTTATACAGTTACATAAATAACTTGAGATTAGCCGTATGCTCCAATTCATTTTAAATACCTAAATGCACATTACTAAAACTCGTATGGGAACTCATGGATTGGACACTTATATAGTCATCGCCATGCGTTCATTTTTTTCTGAGTCGAACGCCAAAGCCGGACTTTCGTACTTTGCTTATTCAGTTGCATAAATGATTTGAAATTAGTCTTGTGTTCCAATTTATTTTAGAATACTCGTATGGTAACTGATGGCTACATTTATCTAGATATCCAGTCATCGCGCCATGCATTTCATTTTCTTGGACTTGAATCAGATGTTTATCCTATATCTATACCTAGTTATAAAGAGGCAAAATTTCCACCGTTTTTTTATAGTTTTTTTGTCTGGCCTATCTATTGACCTCCACACTAATTACAATTGGGATCATCATATCTAGAGTTTGCGTCCAAAACTAATTCCACACAGAGTCCTAAACCGATTCGAAACACAGTCCGTCCGTATGCTATTCAAATTTCCTATTGCACACCTGCACACTAATTACAACCGGAATCATTACATCTAGAGTTTACGTCCAAAACCAATTCCACACACAGAGTCCTAAACCGATTCGAAACACACTCCGTTCGTGTGCTCTTCAAATTTCCTATTGCACATGCTTCTTTTCTTTTGTTTTCCATATGAGCTTTACATCTGCAACATACATAAATATAAATGGGCCCATAAGGTGTAATTTTCAATTGTCGTGAGTTAAGTCCTACACAGAGTTGCCATAAATACTTTTATCAATACTTATTCATTCATGAATAGAAGTTTATCATGTGCCAAATGATTAGATATACACGCGACAACGTCATACAAGATATCACGATAAACTTCATGAACGAGGCCAGATTACTGGCCCTTAAAGTTTGGAATTGATGTGTAACGATATATTTTGTCCATCACCCGTTGCAATGCACGGGCACATTTGCTAGTTAATATTAAAAGAAAAAAAAATACCGACTTGCCGTAGCTACAAGGGGAAAGGTTTAGTGAAAAATAAAGAAAAAATAGAAAAGCACAGTTTTCTACCAACGGGCGGGCTTGACTCAGCCTTATCGTCTCCTCTAGCTCGACCCGCAGCGCATCTGTGGACGCTGCTCCTCTCCTCTATCGGACACGGCGCCCTGCTGTTCCTCTTGGACGCGCTGCCTCCGGCCGCCGACGCGCCGCTCCCGGCCGCGTTCCTCTGTCACGTCCTCCATGCCGCGGTGACCACCGAAGCGTCTGCCAAGACGTGCCATGACCTGGAGCTCCGCGTGGCGGCCGTGTTGGACCAGGCCAATGCGGGGGACCTGCTGGGCGTCGCGCTCCACGGCGCCGGGGAGCGCGTCGGGAACGCCGACACCGTGCGCCGCGTCGTCGCCGCCTTCGTCGAGCGGCAGCCGCAGACGCAGGAGGGCCGCCGGCCGTCCCTGGCCGCAGGCGAGCTACTCAGCGTGTCCAGCACGCTGGAGAAAGTGGCGAAGACGGTGGACGAGGTGGCAAAGCATCTGGACGTGTTGTGCGCGTGGGTAGGCGACGGCGCGGGCACCCGGACCAGCGAGTGCAATGGCGCCGACGCCAGGCTGACGGTGTGGGCGTCCAGAACGGTCTGGAGGCGCGACTTCATCCTCTTCAATTGTTTTTTCTTATTTACGTGATGGTCGATTTGGTTTCTATTGGATTCTGAGGCTGATTCGGGGGCTAAGCAGAGAGGTTTGTTATTATGTAGAAAATGGGGACAAATTCAAAGAAAAATCTTGTGATCCTTTTCTGATTTCGATTCCATTCTATTTGTAATTTGACTTACCAAATTCTCTTTTCTTTATTTGTTTTGGTCTACTACTTTGTGTGTCTGTATACATGAACTTTGTTTCCGATCTCCACTCTACAGTACTATAGATTTTGAGCGTGACTCTAAGGAGATTTTGTGGAGTCCAGGATGGTAGGGACTTGTGGTAGTCGGAGCCTTATCAATTTCTGGTCCCTCTTGCCCCCTTCGTAGCCATGAGCTGTGCCTGAACCAATCTTGATTCTTTATACGGACGCACACGGAGACGGACAGAGGGGAGGCAGACAGAAAAACTAAGGCAGATATTGCAAAAAACGATTTTACGTGTATAAAATGGGCCGGGAGACTGGACTGCGGAGTCAAGCCAAAGGTTACAACTGCCGCATCACAGAGTTCATTATGAGCTGTGTTTGCTGATGGACTGACGATCCGTAACCTCGTCTAAAACTTGTTTCTTATATAGGTCCGCTTGGATCTTTTTTCTGTGTGCACTACCGGAGATCCGTAGTTTGCCCCTTCCAAGCTGAGGGGTGTGAGATTGAGGATGGGGAGCTAGGGCTTGCGATGATGACGCCGCAGCCAGCCGGGCGGGGAACTCTGTAGCTACACGCCTACACTCTTGGGTAAAAAGCTGATGCCTCACTTATAACACTTAATGTCCCATTCTAACGGAAGACGAGCCATATAAGCAAGAGCGGAGTCATACATATCTTGGACCAAATAGATAACTTCAATTTAAAACTGAAAAAGGCCCTGAAAGAAAAGCAGAACTTCATCAGACCAAGAGTACTAGTAATTCTCAATTTTAGTGGTCGCCGGAAATCATTCAGTACAGAGGCAGCTATTTGCTCGGCCTCTACCCATGTGTCACTATATTTCAGCGAATATTGAGGATAGGGAGCTAGCTAGCGCTGATGGGCTCTGTGGTGGCACGTTAACGTTGTTCGGTGTTGCGGCAGAACAAACTGTCGTAGGCCGTGTTTAGATGGCTGGAAACCTGCCTTCGATGAATAGTACCATTTTTGTCTTATTTGACAAATATTGTCCGATCATGGACCAACTAGGCTTAAAAGATTCGTCTCGTGATTTCGAACTAAACTGTGTAATTAATTATTTTTTTTACTTACATTTAATGCTCCATGTAAGCGGCTAAAAATTGATGTGATGGAAAGAGAGTTGAAAAACTTGCAACTTGCCTTGCAACTAAACAAGGCCGTAGATGAGGAGGCTACCATGGTCACATGCATGTGGCCTAGCCTCGACGACATACAACAATGGACAGGGGAGAGACAGACAGACAGAGGATCATTGGAATTGAGCGTTTTGATAGATGGGAACTGGGGATGACATTGGAAAATAGATTCGAGGGAAATATATGAGACCCAATAAAAGAGTAGTGAGACTCAAACATACATCGCTTAGGTATATATATCAATGAAAGTTATAAGTTTGGAGACCAAAACAACATAACTATGCACGAGTTTAGGTACCGGTAGTGCACTTTACTCTATGTTTAATTAGCAGAGGTGACACATAATGTTATTTTTAAATATTTTTAAAGAAAACTCTATATGTGTATTAATTATTACATAAGAGATAGGAAGGGATAGTTTACATCAGAGCCCTACTAAGGGCATGTATAGCACCAGCATTGAAAAAAGAAACATTCGCCGAGCATGTTCTCGGGGCACTCTTCTTTGCATATATTATCGCAATCAACATTGTTGTCAATGCTCCAGCACAATCCGTGATAATTGCCGCTCAGATGCTGGCATACTACAGTCTGTGTGTGCGTAGGTATTGAACATACTAGCACATGCAAGAACTTGGTAAATTAGCCAAAAGATTAATTAATCAAAACAACATATATTATGTTGCCTATACAGTAGCCAATTCAACACCAAAACTTAAGCTGTCCAACAATTCATGCGTGTGCACGTACATACCATTAAACACGATGACGATTAAGAGCACTGCTGCGGAGAGATTCTTTCCTGAATGCGTCATTGGTGGGGTTTTTTTTTTCTCCCCCTTTTGGAGGAACCTTTTGTATGTTGAAGAAAAAGAATTAGAGAGGAGGTTGGTGGATGATCGATCGAGTGAGGAGAAATTCAACAGTACATATATATAAATGACATGCCTAGTGTTTTCCAACAGAGAGCTGGCGCGCTGGCCTGGTTGCAAAGCTGGGCCTGTTGGTGTTTATCTCACAGCTCAATTTTTTCAGCTTCTAGATTAGGTACGTACGTAGGTAGGTAGCGACCCAATTTTGTTGCTTCTTCCTTCGTATCTGCAGTCACGTCATTATATATGTCATAATCCTTTTTGTTTGTTTCTCTAAAACTTTATTGCAAAACGATTATTTCTACGTGCATAAAACTGTGGTCCGGAGACTAGACTGTGGACTGTGGTGGAGTCAGGCCAAAGCGTTGCAGCTGCCACATCGTAGGGGATGCGGGCTGGCCGGCTGGCACACTCCAAAAGTTCGATCACTATGAGCTATGCTTGATGATGGACTCATATATATAGTAGTAACCTCATATAATAAAACTTTTATCGAATAGGTCCGCATTGAGCTAATATCTACTCCTACTCCTATTAACAACATGAAACAGGAGTCATCGACACCGACATCAGCATGATGTAGTGATGGCTGCCTGTGGTGTGCTGAGATTGAACTGTGACGCTTCATACAAGGCCTCGCCGTGGAGGGGCCGGTCAGGAAGCTGGGGATTTTGTTACCGGGGATAATGGTGGTGATGTAGTGTTAGTTGACCGGTAGAGGAAGGATCAACCATCTTCTAGCTAGGCCCCTTCCTAGCTGTGGTGATCGCGTGTCGACAAGGAATTTATTTTTGATTCCTTAGAAATGCATGGTAGTACAAGTTGTATTTAAACGTAAAACCAAACACACGCATGCACAAACTCGACATACACCAACACACACAACTAAGGTGTACGTTAGACCTAAAACATTATACTACCATACATATACACCTACAAGATATATTTACGAAGATTTAGCTTTTGCTAGCGATGGGAGCATCGCCGATGTCACTAGTAGAAGCTGTGAGATTCCCTAGAGTTTGAATTCCTTGGGAAAAAAAACCAGAAACCATAGGGAACATAAGCCCCAAGTGTATTTCGTAGATAACATTTCCTAGGAGACACTTTGATGTGAAATATAAAAGACTACTCTACGGTTTTCCTTAGAAACCATAGGGGATGATTATGATTTCCCTAGGAAAATGGTTCTCTAGGAAACCCTGCTGACCATGCTGAAACTAATCCTATTTAAAGTTCCATTCCCTAGGAAATTGATCTTTAGGGATATTTTTTTGATGTCACCAGATTCAACCACAAATAATTAGTATTGTACTCAAATACAAATTTCAAATCCGATGACACCATCCCAGCAACAATAATTTGGAATGGAATTTAACTATTCATACAATTGTTAGAAAGAGATTAATTAGTGTAAACTAATGTTAGTTGATACTGTGACATGCTAATGTGGACAACTAAACATATGTTAGTAGATGTTGCGTCTCGCTGGATATCATAATTGCTTGTGTTAATAAACTTTAATTACAAATGATATTGGCGTGTCAAGAGCATTGCTATATAGGAAGTGATGAGGTGAGCATCTTGTATGTCAAGAGAATTGCTAGTGGGACTTGCTTTTATAAGAGTTATATTTAGACTGCACTGAACCTTGACATTGGTAAATTGGTACTGAAGACCGATGCCCAGCTGATCAAACAAGCTTTTCTTAAAACTGTTGTAAAAAAAAAAAGCTTTTGTTAAAACAGATTTTGCCTGGAGCCCTGGACAGACAGCTGCATGCTTGGATGTTGCCTGAGGCGCATTTGGATGGAGCCCTGGAAACCTGGCCAGGCGAGGCACCCTCCGCCGGGCCACCGAAAACGACGCATGGATACAGCGCGCTGCTACCTGGGCTCTGGTTCTACTCGTGAGCACACCAAAGATGCGTTGCCGCGAGTTACACCGAACGGTGTTGCGGCAAGTTGTTGTCCATATGATTTGTTTGAAAATTGCTATTTTTATATCTCATAAACGAAGTCGAGTTTGGACAAGATATTCTACAAGGTTGTGTGTTATCAAATCATTAACATTTGTGATTTTTTTGTGAATTTAGTTGAATTTTTTGCTATGGTTTATACGGTGTTCAGGAAGGTTGTGGTTTCCACCACATATGTTCCTGTTTTGGTTTTAATTTTGTCTATGAAAAGTTCAATTTTCATGATTCACCGAGTCCATTTTTATGATTTTGCAGACATTGCCATGTTGGTGCTATGTGAAGTATAGAGCTCTAATTAAAACAAGGTTCATAATTGGAGACTATCCATTGTTGCAGGTTTAGATGTTTGAATTCATGGTGTTGTACAATTCCTTCATCAGTAGTACAAGAATATCGTATTCACGTCATAGGCAAAAAAAAAAAAGTAAAAAATAAAGAGATAGTTGTGGAGAGAACAAGTATAAACATGGCAACATGTCAAGTGTAAACTAACCTCTCCATAAATCATACAATTGTGATGTTTATTTATTCGAGTGTGGCTCCGAATTGTATGTTGTTACCGTGAGTTAAAATGCAGTGTGCCTATTGATTTTGGCCCACTAATTTTTACTCTTTTGTTTTGAAAAGTTGGAAGCTCACGTATGTAAATATTTTTTTTCCATGTGATTGAGTGATTTGACTAATGCCTGAAGTTTACACATATCCCTCCGTCCCATTAAGTTTGTCGTTTTGGACTCCGTGTCATCTTGTTTGATCATTCATCTTATTCAATTTTTTATAAGAATATATATTATTTTAATTTGTTATAACTTATTTTATCACTAAGGATACTTTAATATTGATTTATTTATTTTATTTTGCATATTTTTTAAATAAAACGGGTAGTCAAAACATGAAGTCTAAAAATAAAAAACGACAAACTCAATGGGATGGAGAGAGTAAGCTCCATTTGGTATAGCTCCCACTGGTGGCTCAAGCTTCTCTGACACATTCGCTCAAGAGCTCTTTTCATCTCTCATCTCTCCTTCTCTCATAGAGCCAGTGGGAGCAAGTGAAGCCACTTTTTTAGCTTCACCATCTAATTGAATGCTATAACTTAACCTGTTAGCGAAACACTGCACTCCAACGGTTTATACATGTGCACGCACATACCGGCATAAATGTCCAGGAGCGAGCGTTATGATAGTCTGGACTAGCGCCGGCTGACATAGGAAATTAAAATAAATTCTAAGGACCATAACATATACTTCCTCCATTCCAAATTATAAGCCATTTGACTTTTTAACACAAAGTTTGACCGCTTGTCTTATTTAAAAAATTTGTGCAAATATAGTTAAATTTAAGACATTCTTGAAGAGATTTGATTGATTAAGCAAGCTACGACAAGAGAAATGGTATTTTGCACAAATTTTTGAATAAGACGAGTGGTCAAACTTTTTATCCAAAAAGTCAAACGACTTATAATTTGGGATGGAAGAAGTATTGTTTATAGGTATCTGAACAAAAGTGTTGTAAGCTTAGAGACCGAAATGACAAAGGGATACAAGTTTAGGGACCAACAGTGTGTACTTTACTCTATGTTCAATTAGCTTAGGTAATCCTTCCTTTTATTTTTAAGAAAACACTATATATAATTATTACATAAGAGCCTGAAGGGATAGTTTATATTTAAAGAACTCCAGGCTGGTCATTGCATATAGGAGCTTAACCCTCAACAAAATCTCTGTGGCATATAGAGCACCAGCATTGAAACAAGTAACAGTCGCCGTAATAGTTATCGGAGCTTTCTTCTCGGCATGTAGGATCGCACTTGATATTCTCACCAATGCATGGTCCATGAAAATTGGCGCTCAGGTGCAAACAAGGTATACCAGTCGGACCACTCTGCACGTATGCGGGCATTGAACATACTAGCACATGCAAGAACAAGAACGTTAATTGGCCGAAAGATTATTAATCAAAACAGCACATTAAGTTACATACACGAGCCAATTCAATGCTAAAACTTAAGCAGTTAGGAGACACTTATATTTCAATATAGTTCATAAATGTGCACATACATACCGGCGGCCATGATGACAATTAGGAGCCCGGCTGCAGAAAGATTCTTTCCTATAGGCGCCATTCGGGTTTTTCTTTTTGGTGAAAGTTTTTGTAAATTGATGAAAAGGAATGAGTGAGGAGGTGGGGTGGATGATCGACTGAAGGACAATATATGTATATGTATATATGTAAATGTAAATCACATGCCTAGTGTGTTCCACGGTAGAAGCATGAAGATACAATCGTATCCTCCTAGTGTTTTCCAACACAAGCTCAGTCTTTTCCAACGTCTAGCTTGGTTGATAGGTAGCGACCGCTAGCTGGTTTTGTTCTCTTCCTTCACATTCTGTAGTCACGTCAATATATACGTCATAATCCTTTTTGTTTGTTTGTTTACAACTTTATTACAATAACGAATTTTACATTGTAATAAAATGTGGGCATGCCAAAGATTGCAGCTGCCGCATCACAAGGGGAGGATGCAGGCTGGCACAGTCCAAGTGTTCATTCATTATGAGCTGTGCTTGTTGAAAGATGGACACCGTGACCTCGTCTAAGGCCTCGTTTAGATGCAAAATTTCTTTGAATTTTGCTACTGTAGTATTTTCGTTTGTATTTGACAAATATTGTCCAATCATGGAGTAACTAGGCTCAAAAGATTCGTCTCGTGATTTACAATCAAACTGTGTAATTATTTATTTATTTTATCTACATTTACTGCTTCATGCATGCGTTCGAACATTCGATGTGATAGAGAATCTTGGCACTGTGCTTCAAATTTTTTTGCATCTAAACCAGGCCTAAAATTTGTTTGGTAAGAATCGTCAACATCGACACTTCAGCGTGATGTAGCGTGACACTTTGGTAATGCACTAATCAATTCAAAGCTGTCCTGGAGAGACGCGGACAGGCAAGTGGCACAGGCCGCGCCGCCTGGGGTGCTAATAAAGCTGAACTGTGGCGCTTCATACAAGGCTGCGCGGATGAAACAAATTCGATTGGGATGGTCCTTACCATAGTATGGTGTGGATGTGTAGCTAACGCGTGGACCACGGGTTAAGACTGCACCTGACACAACAGGGAAAACTTGACTCGGCCCAGGACCGGCAAACAAGGCCTCGTTCAGTTCCCAAAAGTTTTCCTAAATTTACTATGCAAAAAAAGATTCCCTATCACATCAAAATATCGGCACATGCATGGAGTACTAAATATAGATGAAATTAAAAACTAATTGTACAGTTTTGTTGTATTTTACGAGACGAACATTTTGAGCCTAATTAATCAATATTTAGACAATTTTTATTAAATACAAACAAAATTGCTACAGTGCCAAAACAGTGTTTTGTCAAAGTTTGGCAACTAAACAAGGCCAAGGTTCTCTCTTAGGCCGCGCTGCACAATCAGTCTTTCTGACGGCAGCAAGCATGGCAGGCCAAAGGTGCCGCGGTGGGCTTGATGGCCCAGCCAAGCAAATGTGAGGTCAGCAAGCAAATGTGAATAGAAAAGGCCTAGCGCTCGCACTGCATGCAGGCCAGTATACACATCTACGTTTACATGAGTCTCAAAAGCTTTTTACAAAGAGGAATCTCCTAAATCTAATATGAGCAAAAGTCTCACAATCACCAACCATTTCCCGCACCGTTAATA
>DXKC01006945.1:0-10022 GCA_031170775.1 Cymbopogon citratus
TAGCATTTTATTTAGGATTTCTGCAGTGCAGTGTGCTCGTGTTTGGTAGGCTCTTATGCAGGCTTGCATAGTGCTCAAAGCAGGCCTAATGCTACATTAGCTAGTATGCCAGGTTAATATTATTAGACAATACAGATTTGTACAAGCCAATGGACTTACCCAAAAAAAAAACACAAGAAGAAATATTCTCATCCTTGTACCTCTAATAGAAACATGAGACCTCAACTATAACTTGGATGTGACTACATGTAACAAAATGTAAACAATCAAATATAGTTTTATCAAATGCGCTTGCTTGTGCAGAAAAACCAAACACCAAGACACTGCATACATTTATGTTGACTTAGGCTGAGGCTTCCCTGGACTATTTCACTGAAGTTTTCTCACTATATCTGGCTTAGGGACCTAGAGTGATTGTTGTGGGGCCAACAGATTCCGGAAAAAGTACTCTCTGCAAGATGCTCCTTAGCTGGGCTGCCAAATTGGGCTGGAAGCCTACATATGTCGATTTAGATATTGGCCAGGGGTCTATAACAATCCCTGGATGTATTTCAGCTACACCAGTTGAGAAACCTATAGATATAGTTGATGGGATTCCCTTGGAGATGCCACTGGTATACTTCTATGGCCACCCAAATCCAAGGTATCTCTGCACTTTATTCTTTAGCAGTTGATACTATCTGCATTAATACTATTCTTTTGTCTACTGCTTTGGCTCCTTAACTGTTGCTTGTATTACCAACAGTATTAATGCGGATGTTTACAAAGTTCTTATGAAGGAGCTAGCTAAAACATTGGAGAAACAGTTCTCTGGCAATGCTGAATCTAGGGCAGCAGGAATGGTTATCAATACAATGGGTTGGGTTGAAGGACTTGGGTATGAGGTTAGTGATTGGCTCAAATAACTGATGTCCATTCTGCAGATTCATAATGTTGCCCTGTGTGCAGTAACTGATAATTTCTTTTTATGCTCTGCAGTTACTACTCAATGCAATTGAAACTTTCAAGGCCAATGTAGTACTGGTACTGGGACAGGCAAGTTCTGAAGTGAACATTACTATTTTTTTTCAGAAGAGTTATGCTGTAGATGCATCCCATGTTTCATTCACACTCATAACTGCACGAACATATTCTATATTTGATTTAAAGGTGTTGTTATATGTTCAACTTATAGCCAAGCATCATAGGCAGCCAAAGTTTTTGTTATAGCAGTATGCTATAATCAAGGTTCCATATTAATCGTTTTAAAAGTTAACAAGTAAATGTTCCCTATAATATTGTTCGTAAAAGAATTTAGATCCTATTGAGTAAGATGGTATTTGTTTTTAGGGAAAGTAGAGAGTTGAGACATCTTGGGCAGTAGAGTAGGAATGTGTTGCAGCAGTAAGGAGGAGCTAATCTCAAGTAGAAATAACATACTCTACTAGCAGTAATCCCTTCCGGCATGTTTCTTATACACAATCATCAGTATCGCTACGCTTCATTTATGCATGGAAGTTAGTTGAGATATTTCTTTTCAAAAATAACCTACAACAAAATCAGGGCCCCTGTTTTCATATCGAACGACTAATCACGATTAATCATGATTAGTCGTCCTTATCACAACTATGTGCTCGATAAGGGCCCTCGATTAGTTTCGTTCGATTAGAAACCTTATCGTCCGATAAGTTGTGACTAATCACGATTAGTCGTCCCATAAGTTGCGACTAATCACGATTAGTCAACAGTCAGCACTCACCATCAGGCATTAGCAAGCAGCAGTTACAGGTAAGTGGCCAGATCATCGTGGTAATGATTCATTACAGACATGATTACATGTCAAAGTGTGCTTGGTTGCTTACCTCTACCATTTAAGTATTTATTATGGCCATGTTTACATATATTTACATCATATATATAGTATATACATGGTCGATTAGGTCATCCAGGCACAAGGACGACTAAATATTCGATTAGCCGACTAGACCAATCAGACCGACTAATCGACCCTGATCGATGACTAATCGCAATTAGTCGTCTCGTCGGTGGTCATACAACTAGCCTCGATAATACGATATGAAAACATGGATCAGGGCCACATAAAGAAACCTCAGCTGCTAAAAATAAAGCTTCTACTGACGTGTAATTCTAGATAATATTCAAAAGAGTGCTCAGCCTGCAGCAACTGATATTCAGAAAGAGTTTTTTTGTGAACAGATATTCAGAAAGATTAGGAGAGAGAGAAAAATGCATATAAGCACGAGTGTCAAATAGGGAAAATAGCAGATGTCACTATCAATTGCATCTGTTAGCATATATGATTGGCACAGATCGTGATATGATATTATCAGAAGTGCTCTAGAGAGCTCTAATACTAGTCATGTATAATTATGAAACCATATGATAATGAAGCGGCTTGTGGGGATTATCTGATCTGTCTCAAGGCTTGCAGGAGAAACTCTGGAAGATGCTAAAAGATGCAGTTCAGAGCAAGCCCAACATTGATGTTGTAAAACTTCATAAATCAGAGGGTGTTGTCCTCAGAAATTCAAAATATCGGCAAAAAACGAGAAGCCTCCGGATCAAGGTAAGCTGTTTTTCTGGAATAGAACATGACCAGCTATGCCACCAATCATAAGTTTCAACAAGTTTGGTTTCAGTGTGAAATCTCTATTGATGATAGCATGCATGCACTTAGCTTCTTTCTTTTTTCCCCTCTTTTTATTGTAATGTTGTCCTTACTACCTTTATGGGGTAATTGTTCACTATTTCGACCTTATGTTTTGATCTGTCTTGTTAAAGCCAAGTCCTGATGTGCTCCTGCAGGAATACTTTTATGGGATTGCAAATGATCTCGCACCACACTCAAACATTGTCAACTTCAGTGATGTCTCGGTGTACAAAATCGGTGGTGGCCATCAAGCTCCCCGTTCAGCACTGCCTATCGGTGCAGAGCCTGTGGCAGATCCTACTCGACTTGTTGCTGTCAACATCAGCACGGACATGATCCATACAGTGCTTGCAGTTTCTTATGCTAAGGAACCTGATGAAATAATTTCTAGGTAATAATTTCATACCAGGTGCTAACTTATGTTGTCTTGGTCCAATAAGATAGCATTTATGCAAAAGGGGCTTGGACAGAGATAGTAGATCACGAAAAGCTACATTATTCATCGAGTACAGCTAATACGCCAGCCTTCAGAAAATTTAAATACATCGCGCAAGTAATTGAGCCTTGGATTAGCTTGGATTTCATTGTTCTACCACGTATTTAGGCACAGTTATGCCCCTCCTAGGCTGCTAGGCATAAGCTCTTAAGTTCATGGCAATTCGATCTTGCTTATGTTACTGCTATACTCTTTTGAGTCTCTTCAGCAGTAAATCATATTTAGATATAGATATGAGAAGCCAAAGTCTTCTGACTAGTCTATCTTGCAGCAAGGTTTTCATTTGTCAAGTGGCTCAAATCCTGGCAATAAATATTTTCTAATGAATGATTTTAATTGTCATGCACTCATGCTTCGGACAAAGATAGTATGGAGGATATTCTTCTTCTTTTGAGAATGGATATTCTTCTTCTTTTAGTGTGTTTATATTGGGTATGATATGATGAAAATTTATGTGGTTGCTGCTAGATAACTTTTTTCTTATTTTGACATACGACTTCCTTTGAACTCTTCCTTTACTACTTAGCAAGATTCACAAAAATTTCAGCTTTCATTCCATCACAAGTTGCATTGCCTTTCTTGATATACGTTTAACACCTGCTACATGTACATTGCAGCAATATTGCCGGATTCATTCATGTTACTGATGTTGACATTCGTAGGTATGCTTAGGAGACAGCGCTAATATGTGAGTTTAGATTGTCTGTGACTGCACCAAGAACTAACATTCTACATTTTAGGAAGAAGCTGACGTACATTGCACCTTGCCAGGGGGACTTGCCAAGCAGGCTGTTGATCGCGAGTTCACTGACATGGTATGAAGCCTGATCAGTGTAAAATTAGATGGGCACTGACATGCCCATATATGCATGTTGTAAAGCTAGGACATGTGACGCTAGAAGTGAACGTTCTATGTCGCACTGCTAACCAAGAGAAACAATGCAAGGGCAAACATCCTGTTCTCGCTTATGATTTGCTGTGTTCTGATTTCTTATCGTAATTGAAGGCCAACATCTACTGTGTGGTTGAGATAACGAAATTCTTGTCCTACTTTTTGCATGTGGATTGTTGTCCTTGCAGTCCTTTAATATACAATGCGCAGATGTTCCATCACACGTCTCAGATATGGTAACAAAATTATCTAAGCGAATATTGAATAGAATAGAGCTAAACTGTCGATTACGCATCATTCGTACAAGTTGAATCGTCTGGATGTGCAACAAATGATACTAGAAACACCATGAAACCAGTGCAGCCATCGTATGTATGTAGATTTCTAGAATGAAACTGCAAGGCAGCATTACACAGAACTACAGCGCATCAGATCGTGAAACCATTTTAGCCATCACCAACACTGCAGCTGCAGCACATCAGATCGTGATACCATTTTAGCCATCACATATATGTAGAATGAGACTGCAAGGCGCCAACCAACGCTATACAGCACATTAGATTGGGATGCTACAAACCAAAACATCTGCCGTCTGGACGTTATTTATTCAGCCACACGGATGATACATTTCTAAGCTGAAATAAAAACATAGCAGAGGCGTCCCTACTGCGACTTCCATTCACTGTCTACATATAATACAATCAGCATTACACAGCAGTACAGCGCACCAGATCGTGAAACCATTTTAGCCATCTCCAACACCGAAGCACATCAGATCGTGAAACCATTTTAGCCATCACATATATGTAGAATGAGTCTGCAAGGCGCCAACCAACGTTATACAGCACATTAGATTGGGATGCTGCAAACCCAAACCAAAAACCTCACCATCTGGACGTTATTTATTCAACCACACAGATGATACATCTCTAAGCTGAAATAAAAACATAGCAGGGGCGTTCCTACTGCGACTTCCATTCACTGTCTACAAATAATACAAAGTCGGCGTACAACAGAAAGAAAAAAAATCCACTGGCGCTTAACTTTCAACATCTTGTATAAAGATCGAGAAGCAGCAACAAAATCTCCAAACAAAAGAATCGGGAGACGTACAGGTCGGGCTCATGGAACCCATATCTAAGGACAGAAGATCTACAGACCCTGATGCTGCGGAAGAGAGGAGCATCAACACAAGTTAAGGTCACCGCCACAATTACAAAAAGTAGTCTGGGGTTTTGCGAGTTGTGTCTGGCTCAATTTGCCGAGGTGCCGGGTCGAATTGAAGGAAGTTCTGGTCCATGTTTTCCCCGATTTCAAGAATAGCAGCCATGTTACCACAGCGGTAACAATAATTAGGCGCACTGAAGACTGTGACTACATTCTTATCCTGCATGAATTATAACAATAGCCATTTAAACTTCCAGAAGATAATATATGGGCAAAAAATAACATTCAAACAGCAGCACATCAAAGATAAATAATCAGCAAGTTACAGCCACAAGAGTGCCTAGGGCCATGCTCACAATAAAGGCTAGTGTTTGCAAGTCTTTCCATCTAAGTTCTAGAAAGGAATCCACAATGACCATATGGTAACTGCAAGCTAAGCCAGAAAGGAACTACAAAGACTACATTCTTATCCTGCATGAATTATAACAATAGCCATTTAAACTTCCAGAAGATAATATATGGGCAAAAAATAACATTCAAACAGCAGCACATCAAAGATAAATAATCAGCCAGTTACAACCACAAGGGTGCCTAGGGCCATGCTCACAACAAAGGCTAGTGTTTGCAAGTCTTTCCATCTAAGTTCTAGAAAGGAATCCACAATGACCATATCGTAACTGCAAGCTAAGCCAGAAAGGAACTACAAAGGCTATAGTCACGACTTAGTGTACTTTTTCATGATACCAATGCAATTGGTTGAGCATATAAACAAAATGAAAATGCAACACTGCATTCTGAAGACCTACCTGGCACCAATTAAATCCTTCCATTACAAGTTGATGGGCCCTTGAAATGAGAGATAGACCATTTGTATGGTTGAACTGTTGCGCAATGTCTTGCCCAAATGTGTAACCTGCTCCTCTCGGTGAAATACCCCATCCGCATCGGTCATCTGGGTCAGACCACAAAAGATCACACATGGGTCCTTCATGAGGAACCTGCACACATGTTTTTAGGTATATGAGTTGAGGATTAACAAGATTAGATGTATAATGCATTCAATTAATACAGCACAAGAATTGGCAAGCTATCAATTCAAGACCCATAACATTGGACACCATTTCCTAGCATCCATAAGCATCACCTCAAAAGGTCAAAGGGCACTATCAGCTCAATTATTTTTAGTTATATGCATAATAATGATCATAACAAAGTATGGTGACCTCAAAAAGGAATAGGTCTGAAACAAATCCTGTGATCATAGTAACAGAAATTCAAATTACCTTCTTAAAATAGTTCACTATCAGATGCAGATGTTTCACAACCAAATATGCACTTGCACAAGATGACATGATGATTCCAAAAAGGAGAGTCAAGACCCGGACAGTAGCTCAGGCACTTCACAACTACACTTAGGTGCCTGACACCTAAGGAGCTTAAACATACATGTGCTGGTCGAGTATCTATTTGGGAGTTGGGACTTAGTGGATGATAGGTTTTGCACACCAGATACTCCTAACCAGCACCGACGGAAGCTGACCCAATCTGGCTTCTACCCTAGCAAACCATCCCATGTTGCCTTTTTATTGGGAACTATCAAGTTTGGTCCTTGAGGATGAGGAAACAGTTTAGCACATCTTGATCTCTCGTGTGTTCAACCGGCAGGTCTTGAGTATGGTTTTTAAGAAAGTTTCCATGGCTGCAGTTGCACCACCAATTGATGCAACTCACTTCTTTACAGAATGTTTGGTTTACATCATGAAGCAGTCCGGAATCATCCAATCCAAAATCCAGGCCTAGCTGAGACATTTGGTTTGTGTTGCGTCATCAACTCGTTCATCACAGAACTGTTCCACATGCAGCGTTCCCCCGAACCAACAGCGAACTCATCTCGGGCAAAGTCATTCCACAAAAAACGTCAGACAAGCTGACTCTTTTTGGTGCCAGACCAGCCCATCAGAATGGATTCAATCTCCGAACCAAACAGGCTATTAGATGGCGAGGAACACTATCCAAATGTTCCCAAGGAGATGCCACAAGGGGCTGAATTCCTTAACCCTTTTAGCGGCCTAGGAAGTAAACATTTGATGGACATTTGCGAAATATTCTGGGTCTCCTAAAAACAGTGCTTGATGAGTGTAGTATATGGTGCGTGGCAGGTGCTTCTAATCTCCAGGATCTGCTCTTTAGGTCATGTGCCCCAGAACTTTATGTTCTGGTTGGTAGGCTAAACCCCCTTGGTTGTTTTGTAGGGGGGAAAAACTTGGTTGTGAACTCTACTTCAGTCAGTAGCGAGTTATTTCTTTTAGATAGCTAGTTGTTTGGTGTGTTCAGGTGGGGCTGCATTAGCTTGCCCTTATACCTTTCTCCTCTCTTAATGAAATGACACGCAGCTCTCCTGCGTCGTTTAAGAAAAATGAGGTCTCAAATCAGTCAATGATTAACACTAAATGGTATCAAGCATAGATCAAGGTAAATCCCTTGTATTGCTAAGTCTAAATGCAATGTGACAGAATAAGTATTGGAAAATGTCAGCTTTGAATAAGCTTTTAAATTTGCTGATTTAGTTGCTGTGCTTTAGTTCTCCTTAGGTAAGCGTAAGCCCATTGCATGAGAAGATTAAACCATGTTGAGCATCCCTCTAAAATCAAATGCCGTCACAAAATTGTTAACAGCATGACTTGAGATAATCAAATATGGTGGCATCTGTCTATATAAATAACTGTATCATGGTTAGAGCACCATGTTTGTACCTTAATCGGCATTTAAGAATCTGTACATAAACATTAAACATTATGACAACATCAGACATTGCTGATCTACTATTTGCACATACCCAAAAACACTGTTAATTCTCCCAACATCACAAAACTAGCTACAGAATATCAGTGTTGTTAAGCAATTTTATCAAATCATTTAGTCGACCCTAGTTGCCATGGGACTGACAGGCGAATATGCGATAATCATGATTAGTCATCAACCATCCTGATTAGTCAAGCCTAGTAGGTCATAGTCATCCTGTATATTTAGGACTGATATAACAATATTAGAATCTACTATAACTAAATAGGAGACCCCCACTAGCAGATTTCTCTGCAATTTCATGAGGCCACACACAAGCCCCACCAAACTATTAACTAAATAGGAGACCGGAGACCCCCACTAGCAGATTTCTCTGCAATTTCGTGAAGCCACACACAAGCCCCACCAAGTTACTAAGCTCGGTTACAATCCCACTAAATATAATCACAAAATAAGAGACAACAACAAACTCCAAATAAATTGCATTCCTGGCTCATCAACTGTACAAGCCATTTACTCCATTGCTCTCCTATTGATTAATCAATTTAGCTTGCTACATCTTTTCACATTCACAGTGCTATCCCACTCCCACTTCCCCAAGGCTAAACAAAGTAGTACATCAGTAGTGAACATGCATTAATTTTCCTTCGCTGTAACAGCTACGCCAACAAGTATATATATTGGAATTTTTCTATGCCCCATGTTTCTTTGGCAAGAGTCAGCGACTCTTATAAAGCTTTTAAATATTACTTCGGATATTCATCCTCATCCACAAATCCACTATTTGTGCCTCAGTAGGAAAGATCAATTGGCACCACATGTTGCAAAGCAGGAAGATATTCGTAGGCTATTTCCTATTTGTAGTTTCATATGCCCAAATGTTTATTTTTATTAAGCATGTGAGTCCAAGAAAAATATATGTTTTTTTTGCCAAATCATGAATAAGATTGTTTTTGACTTATACTATAAGATGTCGTAATATAATTTGTACTGGGAGAATATGGGCTTCACTGAATCTCTCTAAATTGTTGAGATAGCGTTTCAATGATGTTCACTTCTCCAATAGCAAACAATAGATTAAGGATGGCATTTTTAATTTTTTTTCGCACAAGCAGTGCAAGTAGGCAGGATAATTATACTGCCCGACTAGCTGACTAGCCACCAACCAATTGAACCTGACCGCTACCCATATGACTAGGCTCAACTAGGCAATTTAAAAACCATTGCAGCATACAAGACATCCATAAGCCACAGCATGATATACTGGAGGCAAAGAAGAAAACCTGGTTCATAATGAAAGCAGTGTAATGTTGTGCCTACCTCCTGTATGCGATCAAGAGAACGAATATTATCCAATGTGTCCAATGACGGAGAGAGGCCACCATGAAGACAGAAGACCTGAAAAATGAATGTTCCTCAAACGTCAAAGGAATATGTTCAGCGAGCCTATAATAGCATCAACCATAACAAATTGAGCTGCATACCTGATTTTCTATAAGAGCCGTGAGAGGCAAATAATCAAACAAGTCTGTAAAATACTTCCATACATTTGCATTTCCATATTTTCTTAAGCATTCATCATAGAAGCCATACCTGAAACATACCAATCAAGGTCAACAATTGTGTGGTTGCACTACAAAGTTCACAGAATAGCTTGGAAACAAAACGGTGTACAGGTCCATTATGTGCAGGTGTCATGCAAACAAGTGAAGTTCATTTCAGTGACCTAGGACATTGCATAGAGATATAATAACAGTAGTAAAACACATGGAAGGTTTAAGGAAGAACACATGAGACAGTTAGCAGTGCCTTGTTAGGACACAAAACTGATCGCAATCAGGTAGCCACAGACCTAGATGGATGTCTTTGCAACAACATTAGTATTCCAATAGGCGATATTCCATGGCAGCTTACGCGCGAGTAGGCAAGGCGGAGGGGTATTGCGGCATCTTGGGGTGCAGGCAGGTCCTTGGTGGAAACCCAGAGTACATACGAGCAGATCCCAGCAGGCAGGG
>DXKC01006954.1:0-11088 GCA_031170775.1 Cymbopogon citratus
AGAACTAAAGCTAGATATGTTCCTAGAAGCAGTTAAGCTGTTTTACACCACCTGTTATCAGATATGTTAATAGAAGCACATCTGACAAACCGATAAAGCGATTCAGTTCTTCTGCATAAGTAAATCATTTGTTCTGGTTAAGCAATCAATTTACAAAAAATAGTACTATTATATTTCCTACTGCTTGCATAAGCAGATCTGATTCTTACATATTCCTACTGCCTACTATACATTTTATTACGCTATTGCGCAAATATCTCCACCCGCATCATCATTCTTTATCCCTCGGCAAAAAATACATTTTGTCGCGAAAACCTATGGAATCAAAACAACACGTTAACAATCATTCAACATATTAATCATGAGCCAAGTCTTGCACAAAAAAAATCAAATCAGTACATCACACATCTTCAAATTGCACATAAAGTGGGACAAATTAGAGGAGCACCTAAAAAATACTTCACAAATAGACGTGGGGCAAATTAGAGGAGCCGCCTTTTCCTACAGTAGTTGAAGCATATGTAAATTTCAGGTCACCGTACCCATGACGAATGATAATCAAGCATGAGTTTCCTAATGATATTCTATGATATTCTAGTAGAAGCCAATGGCCAATGAGTAAAAACACGGAAAAAGTACTAAAAACCTAGAACTTAAAAAATGCTTAGCTAATATGAATAATTTGCTGGTTGATTTAGTATAAGTTGCCTACCAATGACACTAAAATTGCCAAACAGGTGATACTTAAATTGCCTACATGTCCCAGACTGAACATCATGCATCGCTTTAGAAGCAAGGACCAAGAAATTCTCTGGGCTTATCAAAGTGGATGAAGGATGCTTCATGCATTGTATGTACCTTGGATTGCTCAAAAGGAACCTAGAACTTAAAAAATGCTTAGCTAATATAAATAATTTGCTGGTTGATTTAGTATAAGTTGCCTACCAATGACACTAAAATTGCCAAACAGGTGATACTTAAATTGCCTACATGTCCCAGACTGAACATCATGCATTGCTTTAGAAGCAAGGACCAAGAAATTCTTTGGGCTTATCAAAGTGGATGAAGGATGCATCATGCATTGTATGTACCATACAAGAAAGCTCGAGCAGCTTGGATTGCTCAAAAGGAACCATACAACAATAAAATAGAAGGAAGGTTAAAAAAATCTCTCTAATTAAAACTACTAAAGCCGAAGGGGCCGAGAAATGAATGCAACAATGAGTAATATAGGGATGCAAGAGAGCCAAAATGACTATACGCATACACACAAAAGAAAAAAAAGAGCATCAAAACTTACCCTCAGCTTGACACCAATTTTCTTGCAGTCACTAGAAAAAAATGCTTCCAGCAGCCTGCAACAAACATTAAGAATTATACAATCAGTTACAGATCATAGAACTATTTTACAAAATTCACAACTGACCACACAATTAGCAAATTGATATGGTCCTACACCTAGTTGCCGACTTCCTGACTCCTGCAGACCGATCAAAAACAACAAAAAGGGAGAGGAAGAAGAGAGAGACGTTCTTTCGTGGCTCCAAAATGCCGAGCAAAAGAGTTTGGGCAGCGACGCAGCGTCCCAAGGGCATGGAGCAAAACTGCCTTACCAAATTAATAAAATTGCTAACAGAAACATGAAAATTACATGGTGCCACAATGCATATATTAATAGAGGCAAAAAGCAATATTGCCGCTAAATAGAGGCAAAGCACAGAACAATGCACATATTAATGGACCTATATATACTGACTTGACATCCACATAGCCCATAGGTAGTAGCAAACCTTTTGGGCCTTACCAGCCTCTGCTATGCCACAACCTTAACAATCCCCTACCACAATCCCCTAACAATACTCTGCCACAATCCCCATGTGTCAAAAAAACCCTGCACCTGATATGGCCATTTCATCAAACACAAGACATGCAAATTCACAAGCATATGTCCCAGCCCCAATTGTTATTTAATCATTGTTCTATTGCTACAAATTCATTATTTAAGCAAATTAATATCACTAGTCAAGAAAATTTATATATTTAGTCAGGCAAGTTATCAATAATCTGATTAGAGATTATAACAAAATAATAAGTCGTTAAGTATCCCAGTAGTCTCTCTCTAGAGGTGCATAAAAGCACCTGCAGACTTGTTGCACACCCAAAACATATCCAGTAGTTATAATATTCTGATACGCTATGTCAATTAATAGTTTCCTTGCAGCTCATGTGGCTAGAACAAGTAATTAAGGATCAAGATGAAATCCTCACACATATGCTTGAAAAAGAGTGTACTGTAGTTCATTCCCCCCAAACAATGTGCTATACTGCTGAATCAACACATTTAATAAGACAATGGCACATATACCAGCATAGAGTTTTTAAAAGAAATTATGAGTTTGTAACAACATTTGTGAGAATTACTGAAATTCTCTCGTTCACAAAGCAGATAGGCTCACCTTGATGAACAGATGGCGAAGTTCTTTAGCTCCTTCATGCGGTATATCGCATAGGAACTATGAGCTGGTAGGTTGTCCACCCTCGCTATCCCGGCATCCTTGGTAGCCTCCCTAACCTTTCTGTGCCCATTCTGGTCGCTACCAAAATCAGCTTTTGGTCAGTGAACTAAAAAGGCAAAACCATCAACTGAATTTAGATGAAGTAGTAGGCAATTGTGTGCTTAGAAATTCACGCAATCACACAGCCTTAACTGCTAGTTAAGTAATTTAATATCACAAATAACCGGCCATATCATTTCAGGCCTTGTCCTTTGTCTACACCACATGATCCATATATTCTCACTTAGTAAAAGTAGAAGATAATCACCCTCTGATCTGATATTGAGACTATACCTGCACTTATTGCGGAAGTGTGGTGGCACAGAACTTTTAGAAATTAACAATGACACTGAACATATATTTCATATTTTTTTATTCGAATCTATATTTGTTATGTTAAACAAACCATCACCAGCTGCAGTGCATTATTTAATTGCTAATTATTCAACACTTAATGCTGATTATTGACACCTAAAAAAACCTAACTAACACCAGCTGCATTTCTCCTAGGCAATTTAAGTTTGATTTGGTAGGCAACATTTAGATGCTTCAGCTTGTAAAGTTTGGCAGGCTGAAATAGAAGAAAACAACATAGTTAGCAGTAAAGGCTTCAGAGCCTTTTTTTTTTCTCAATTAAATTTGCTTAGCTGCTAGCCTCAGCCAACCAGTACAAGTTCTGCCACAATAACACTAAAAGCTGCATACAGATGCAAGTCTCCAAGGAGCAGCACGCAGGTTTGTTGTTTGCAAGCACAAAACATGCATTTGCAGTAGCTTAGCCACGAAATGGTAGGTATTCACCGTATCTGAAAGATCCCTCACATGATTGTTATGACTATCAAATGAAGAGGAGATCCGATCGAGAGGCGGGAGATTTCCCTTTCTGCACAAACAACTAACCAATCCATTGCCAGCAACCTCTCAAATCGAGCCTAAATCCCTCTCGCTCATGGCACCCAAACACTAATAAAGACAAATCAGCAACTAAATCAGCACAAGCATCGGGAAGGATGGGAGGGAGAGGCGAGGCGAGACCTTGGGATGTAGGCATGGAGCTTCCAGTAATTGATGACGAAGCACCAGAGGAAACCGGAGATGAAGTAGATGAGGTAGCCGTTGATGCAATTGTGCATCCACGACTGCACCGGGTGCGGCAGGCAGTGCCACCAGTCGACTGGCGCCAAGGCGCTGAGGACGACTTCGCTGAACCATTCCGTCTCCGCGAACCGCCGCAGGTAGTCGCGACGTGCGCCGTGTGGGTAGGACGCGGTGGCTGGACTTCGAATGTGAGTCAGCAAGGCGAGGCACGGAGCTGGCGCGGTACACGGAAGGCGACGCGGCGGTGCAGCTGCACGCGTGCGTCGGGGGTAGATGCGCGCGGCGCGGCGAGCTGCACGCGCGCTCGGGGTTGGAGGCGGCGTGGCGGAGAGGGCTACCTGCGCACAGCGGTCCTTGTTTTCTTCCTCCCTGCGGTCCACCGCGGTCCCACCATCCCGCTGCCCCTGCTCCCCGTCGCCGGCGAGCTAGGGTTTCGCCGAAGCTCAGATCCAGGAGGAGGAGCAGGAGGAGGAGGGGAGGAGGAGGAGGAGATGCTTCTGGTGGTGGTGGTGGTGGTGGTGGTGGAGTTGGAGGTCTATCTTGCCATGGCTGCCGCTGCCGCCGCCATGGACATCGGTCGCGGCCTTGCCGACGTCACGGGCGGGGAGAGGGAGGAGCCGTGTGGTAAGGAGGGCGCGTGATGCGGGCTCGTCCGCAGGAGGTCGCCGGAGGAGGGCGCGGGGAAGTGGGCGGCGCGAGCTCGCCGGGTGCAGAGAGTGTGCGGTGGATGGAGAGAGAGAGAGACGTGTGCGTGTGTGAAGTTTTCGTGGTTTTCTTTTTCTCGTTTGGAATTTGGAGAAAAAAAGATGGCCGGATGTCAGGTGTAGTTGAAGCCTTGGATGATCCATCGAACGGCAGGAGGAGCGTGCGTGCGCTCCAGCAAACGCACGCACGGCGAAACAAAGTCATTACCATAAACCGCACGTTCCTCACAAGAAAAAAGAAAAACAAACAGCCCTGGACACACTGACTCGGACTTGGAAAGGCACGGGAGGGGCAGTTTGGTCAATCCAGCAGGCCGAGACGAGAGAAAGTCCCCGGCCCGCGGGGCCCAACCGCCGAACCGTCTGGAAGCGACTAACGCCGTGACCCCGCCCAAATTACCGAAACACCCTCGTCCCTCTCCGACTCGTCTCCCCCGTCCGATCTCCCTTCAAGATTCCCGAATCGCTTCCCATACGAGCTCGCCCCTTATATCAATGGTGGAGCGGTGCCGGTGCGCGATCATCATCCATTAACGGAACAAACTACTCGACGCGAGGCAACGGGAAGGAGGAGGGAGAAGAGAGAGGAAGAGAAGAGTAAAGTAGCGCACCGCAACAGCGGTCGGTCCCAGCGGAGGAAAGGCAAGGGCGGCGAGGCGAGGGAAGCCGCCGCCGCGATTTCTTGCTTGCGGGAGGAACCTTCTTGGTCTCTCTTTCTCTCCGCCGGCGAGTTGGGTTAGTTGATCGGCGGGTTTGATTGATTGATGATGGGGGCGCGGGAGCCGGTGGCCATGGAGATACCAGCGGAGGAGGGAGGAGCGGCGGCGGCGGCGAGGGCGCCGCCGCGGCGGATTAGGAGGAGGCTGGAGGAAGGGGCGCGCGGCGCCGGTGCGCCGGCCAGCGTGGAGGAGATCGAGGCCAGGCTCAGGGAGGCCGAGCTCCGGAGGCAGGTACGTGTCCCTTTCTTGCTTCTTTTTTCCTCTTCCCCCGCGTGCTAATTTGGGTTGTGTTGCTTCTCGCTAACATAGTTGGGGTTGGGTTGCGTGGCTGCGGTGTGAACTGTGAAATCGAAGTAATTCAGCGCTGTCACGATAGCTTTTTACTGGTGAGGTGAGGCGTGGGCAGGGTACTTGTTGCCCGCTTGTTTCTGAAGCTGCCTTTTTTTTTTCCTCTCAATCTCGATTGTTTCAGCGATTTCAGAGGCGATTAATTCCGAATTGGAGTTTCTTAGTGCAAAAAAGAACCTGTTCTGCTCCTGTCTCGGTGCGATTTGTTGGCAAGGATGTAGGAAATGAGGTATTGAGAGGTGGGGAGTGTGTGGAAGGTTTTTGTGTGACCTTTGTAGCTTCTTTTTCGGTGGTTGGGATTCGTCGGGGAAGTTGAAGTAACATTCTTTGGCGGAGTCTTTTAGCGGTAGGTAGTCGTGAGCTCAAGTCGGATTCACGCGTGCCTCAAATTTTTTACTTGCCTCGGTTCTTCCTCACCTGATTTAGCGTGCTCCAGCTTCATGCGTCTCTTTTGTCCCCATGTAAAGGTCTCGATTCTATCGTTTGCTTGCATCGTCTTTTGACTCTTTCTTTATTTATAGTGTTATATATTGGCTTTTGGCTATTTTCGCAGTTCTTAGGAAACGTAATCAACGGCTACTAAGCTTGTCTTTTATTCTTTTAGTTGCTTGCATCGAGATATGCCAAGTTGTTGCATGTTTATTAAAAAAGTATTTTCCTTTTTTAACAAATCAGAAATAAATCCAGATACTAGCAACTAGTAATTGTTATTCAGTGGTAATAAAAAACATGGTAATTTGGTACGTGCAGTTTGGTTACCACCGACCGCTTGGATTGGCTTAGAAGTAACTGCTAAACATGTAAACTCTGCAAAATTTGGTGACCAGAAACATGGTTGGAACTTTTGTTGATTGATTGATGTGAATTGTGATTTGGTAGGTTCTGTTCAGTTAAATTTACTCTAAACTTTTTAACAACTGGGTGGTTAGGGAAAGTCTGGCTTGCCACAATTCTGATGGGCTTGTCGTAGTCCGATGGTTCTCGAGAGTTTTGGGAGGGAAGTATAATAGGAAACAACTATGTGGAGTTGAATCGGACTGATTGCTGTATAGCATAACTTATATTGACTTTGTTCCAATGTTGTTTTTCAGCAATTCCATGAATGGTTGGCCTGCAAAGCAAGGAAGAAGCCACGGAGCCCATCGTGGTCCTCTCAAGAGGAAGACCACGGGCAGCGCCTTGAAGCGAAGCTTCTGGCTGCTGAGCAGAAAAGGCTAAGCCTCTTGGCGAAGGCACAGAACCGACTCGCCAAGTTGGATGAGCTCAGACAAGCTGCTAAGAATGATGTGGAAATGCGGTTTGAGAAGGAAAGGGAAGAACTTGAGACCAGAGTTGAGTCTCGTGTCCGACAGGCAGAGGAGAACCGCATGCGCCTTCTGCATGCAGATATGCAGAAGCGGGCTGCACTGAAGGAGAGGACAGCGAGGTCCCTGGTGCAGAAGGCAACATCAGAGAGCGAATACATGGAGCAGGTGCGGTCTGCAATTTCGCAAAGCGTGCTGCTGCTGAGAAGAAGCGACTGAGGTTGCTGGAAGCTGAAAAGACAAAGGCTCAAGCTAGGCTTTTGCGCATCCAAAAAGCTGCCATGACTGTATGCAGCCGGAGAGAATTGGAGAGGAGAAAACTGAAAGAACAGCTGGATAACAAACTTCAAAGGGTATGTATTCTCAACTCACATAGATGTGTTGAGTTCATACTGAACCTTTTTTTTATCCTTGTGTTCTGTTTCTAACATTCACAGATTATCTTACTGAACAGGCGAAGAGGCAGAGGGCTGAGTATTTGAAGCAGAGAGGAAGTCCTCGTGGTTCAACCCACGCTGATTACATAAAGCAAGCAGATGCCCTCTCAAGAAAACTAGCAAGGTACTAATATGGCTCTCAGCAAGTGCATATTTTGTTTTTTTTTTCTTGTTCTCATCTGATGAGTGGAGTTAATCATGTATCTTTTTTATGATTTTGTTGGTACTTTAGATACTGGAGAATATTTGTGAAGTCCAGGAAGACAACATTTGCTTTGGTTCAAGCTTATGATGCCGTGGGGATTAATGAGAAGTCTGTGAAAAGTATGCCTTTTGAAAAATTAGCCATGTCAATGGAATCTCCTAAAGTTCTTCAGAGTACAAAGGCATTACTTGATCGATTGGAGAAACGCCTTGTCATTTCTCAGTCAGTAGCATCTTCATCAGTAGAAAATGTTGATCATCTACTGAAACGCCTTGGTTCTCCCCCAAGGAGGAAGGTTCCTCTTAGCAGAGAAGGAAAAACTCGGGCAGGGGTAAAAAGATCTGCTAAAAGTTCTGAAGCAAACACCAGATTGCCCAGGTACTCACTGAGGGTCGTGCTCTGCGCTTACATGATACTGGCTCATCCCGGTGCTGTTTTAAGTGGGCAAGGCGAGCGGGAGAAACAGCTTATGGAGTCAGCAGCAAACTTTATCAAGGAGTTTGAGCTGTTGATTAAGACAATACTTGATCGGCCAAGGCAGTCATCTGATGCTACTGGCCAGAGGAAGTTCAGAATTCAGTTGGCTAATTTTGACAAGGCGTGGTGCACGTATCTTTACCGCTTTGTGGTGTGGAAGGTAAAAGATGCAAGATTATTGGAAGAAGATCTTGTCAGGGCTGCATGCAAACTTGAGCTGTCAATGATGCAAACATGCAAGCTAACTGCAGATGGGCATTCGCCAAACAATCTTACTCATGACATGAAGGCAATTCAGAAACAGGTCAGTGATGATCAAAAGCTTTTACGTGAGAAGGTTCAGCACCTGAGTGGTGATGCTGGCCTTGAGAGGATGAACTCTGCTCTTTTGGATACGAGATCAAAGTTCTTTGAAGCAAAGGAGAATGGCAGTCCATTGGCAGCACCTGTTGCAAATGTATCTACCCCTTTGAGCATTAATTCATCTGGAAAGGTCCCAATTTCTGAGGTTAATGAAAGTTCCTGGACACATGCTGTTGGAACAAGCTCTGTTGTGCGTTCTCTGTTTGGTGGTTCTTCATCATCAGTTGGTTCATCACCAGCAAAGCAGCCCACAGAGAATGAACAAATGGTCAATGAGATGCTTCATGACGATGCCAGTGCTTTTGCTGGCAGGTCTGATAGTGCTACTACTGCTGAGGAGATCCAGAAGAAAGTGAGAGAAACCATGGAGAAAGCTTTCTGGGATATGGTCACCAACTCCATGAGAGGAGAAAGACCTGATTATAGTCAATTGATCAACCTAGTAAAGGAAGTGAGGGATTCGTTGCATGACCTGGCTCCAAAAGAATGGAAGGAGAAAATTCTTGAGAACATTGACCTTGAAATTCTGTCTCAGGTACTTGGGTCAGGTTCCCAGGATGCACAATACTTGGGGCAGATTTTGCAGTATTCTCTGGATATGGTTCGCAAGCTCTCTGCTGCTGCAAAGGAGGATGAGATGAAGAAAAATCATGATAAATTATTGAGTGAGTTGTCTACAAATTCTGAAGTTAATGACAATGGCGTCAACTCATTTGCCATTGCTGTTATCAAGGGCCTGCGTTTCATCCTGGAAGAAATAAAGGTATGTTTCTTGTTATAAATTGATTAATTGTTCCTGGAATTTCTTATCAGGATGAATACTCCTAGAGTTGATTTCAGTTTGTTAACATATGGCGATTCTAATTTCTAACACAATCCTTTGCAAAACAGGAACTGCAAGCAGAAGTGAGTAAAGCACGTATCCAGATGATGCAACAGATCATAAAAGAATCGGCTGGGGTGGAGTACCTGCAGAAGTCTTTCTCTGATCGCTATGGACCTCCTGAGAATGCATCAGCTTCTCTTCCCCTAACTCTGCAATGGATTTTGACATCAAAGAACATTGCAGAAGTAGAATGGAGTGAACATTCAGACTGTCTTTCAATAATGCCATCAGCAGGACAGGCTCCTGGTCTTGTTCCGGTACTCCGAGCTGGTCATGGAGCTCCAGTTGGGCAACCATCTTCTTCTGCAGCAGACACCTCTGGTCAACCAGAGTGCAAGGGTGAGAAGCTTGACAAGCTGATAAGGATTGGCCTGTTGCAACTTATTAGCAGTATGGAGGGCTTGCAATTGCAGTCAACTCCTGAAAGTTTTCAGATTAATCTGCTGAGGCTGAGGGTCGTGCAGAGCCAATTCCAGCAGGTGATCGTGATCGCCACAAGGTAAATGTTTGATCCTTTGGCCTCGTCTGTTACAAAGATTGAACTGTTTGATGCGTCATATACTCATATTGATCCATCCAAACTGTATTATTTGTCCAGCATGCTCGTCCTGCGCCAAGTTCTGATGAGTGAGAACTCGAAGCCCACTCCTTTGGAACTGGAAAACGCTATCTCAGAACTCTTCAAGGCTCTCGTGAACATACTGGATAACACACCTGATGCCGGCACAGAAGAGATTGTGCAGGCAATGGTCAATGCATCAGCCTCAGTTGGCTCACCGTCAGAGGAGAAGATTCAAGCCAGGATGCAGATGATCACCCGGGTGTTCCTCAAGAGTCTCCAGCCTGATGACTTGGTCTTCAAGAAGGTCTCCCGTGCGGTCTACTGCGCCTTCCGTGGCATCGTCTTAGGTGGCAGCGGTCCCAAGGGCCAAAAGCTGGCGGACGCGGCTTTGCGCCGCATTGGCGCAGTGAAAGTTATGGACAAGGTGTTGAAAGCTGCTGAGGTGCTGATCAAGGTGGCAACAGTATCAGAGAAGGTCCACGGCCCGTGGTACAAAGCTCTGGTGTGAATGTGAATGGTTTGGCTTTTGTGAATATAATTACAGAGAGTCAAAGTGTAAATTCCTTGTTCCACTGGGTGGGGTGGAAGATATGGCATTGTATAGCAATTTATAGTTGTTGATCCGTAGGCAGTTCAGGATGTGAAGAATTCTGGTGATCTGGGCGAATATGGATGCTCTTTCACCAGAATTTAGTGAGGGTCGAAGGATGGATGCTAAAATGCATCAGGAAATGTAAATTGTGGCACCTTGTTTGATTTTAGAACTGAAATAATGTACATAATTGCTTGTAAGTTATTTATGCTCTGCACATATCGCTTGTTTCAGTCGACAAGTCAAATTTGGTTGAAGTATAACTTTACCGTTCTCTTACAAGTGTAACTATCGCCAGAGCGTAGACACTCGAACTTGGTACCTGCGCAGGTAAGGGCAACCCTGAACTTGCGTGGCTGTGCTGTGCTGTGCATAATACCAGCGGTAGTATACCGGCAGCGGCGAACCATATCACGCGCAAAACAAAGAGAATCACAGATGAAGCAGGATGTGAATGAAATGAAACTTGCCCAACTATCAGTTCATAAGATGTATAGCTATTAGCTGATTGGAGAATGGGGACTACACAAGTACACATAGTGCCCTACCAATAGAATGTTTAGTCTTCTGCTAACAACGGTGAGAAGAGAAAGGGGAAAAAAAATAACTGTAACAGCGGCAACGATTGCGATTGGCATGCAGTTTGAATTTGGGCTGCAGAAATGTTTCCAAGAATTAGTTCAAAAAATTGAGAATTCTTCGGCTCATCTTCCAAAAGCTCTGAATGACGATATCTCATATATCAACTTGTACCACAAAAGAGTAGGCCACGAAGGAAGGACCGATGCTAGCAACGTCTGGCTCAGATTTGTTTCCATTTGTTGACATACTCGAGGAA
>DXKC01006960.1:0-19542 GCA_031170775.1 Cymbopogon citratus
TGCTAAATTCCAATAATTTTTATGCAATGCTATTATTTTTAACTGATGTCGATTAGGATCATCTCTGGTTTTAAATGATACCTAATAGGATCTTCATACATGATGCTTAAAATGCTTATCTCTATATACTAACATGAAAAGAAAATGGCAGATTACTAGAATATCATAAACGCCACCCCTGGTTCCAGTAATTTAGGAATGTTTAAAATAAGTTTTGTTCCAATTGTGAAATTATGAAGTATAATTATAAGAATCGATGACCAAGTCATGCATTGGTTATCCTGCACTTTGTGCATATTAGTGCTGATATTTGGTTTGTGTAGTAGATATTTGGATAGCACAAAGACAGAATCCTAAGATGTTCACCCTCACGCACACATCCCTGCCAAGTACCTTAGCAAGGTCTGGATTCTCCACTGGAAGAACCTCTTGGATATGAAATAACTATTCAAGATGGATCAGTGATAAGGAGTACCTCAATGGGGATCTCCGCCAGTCCTTTTTGGTAAAAAAAGGAGTACCTTGATGCAATTTGTGCTTTTTTTTTGGCTTCAGCCAAGTTAAGTTTTCATAAAATTCAGACAAGCATGAGATTGATTTCTACTATTCTACTACTAAAAAGCGTCAAACGTAAACATCTACCCGGCAGGACGAAAGCACGCTTGACCCCGCGTCTACCCGGCGGAAAGTGGACGCGCGACCGTAATTGTTTCCCGGCAATAACGGTGTCTATCCGAGGAAAGAAATAATCACGGCGTTCCCTGTAGCAGCAAGTTCCTGGCCGGTTATCATATCATGCGTTGCATGCAAGGAATTTCCTATTTTTTTACAAACCATGCAAGGAAATCCACTTTCCTTTATTCACCCATGAAATGCAACCGCAAAATCAAGGCAGCCTTCGGTCAAACAAGACCCCGCTCCCACGATCCTGCTTTTCAAACATTGCACATATCGCGAACATGAAGTGATATTATAGGTTCTTCAACTATGAAGGCATTGATGTTTGGATTTGGCAACAATATTTATAGTTATATTTAACTATTCATCTTTCTCAAAGACTTATCCTACTACTATATTGATGTTTAATTATCACGGTTGTAATATAGGTTTTTATATTATGGATAATTCAAGTTGATCTTTCAGTTTGGCATTTAAAGTTGGAGTTAATTATGTATCTTTTGTGAAGTTATATACATTGATTGGAGCATTATGAAATATAATAACACATGCTCATACATATGTCATCGTGTTATTTTTAAACCCGTAGCAACGCACGGGCATTAACCTAGTTCTTAAAAAAAAGAAAAAAGTCTAGTTTTGGTCCCTCAGCTTTCTCGAAAAAAATTTTATCCCTCAACTCTAAAACGGGACAAAACATGTCCCTCAACTCTCAAAACCATGCAGATTTCGTCCTTGACCCAGTTATGAGTGGTTTTGAAGGTGGGTTTGTTATTTTCTTTTTTATTTATTTCGGATGAATCTTTGAAAAATCATAAAATAAAAAATCCAACTTTATTGAACTCCACATGAGTAGGCCTACATAGTTACTATATAATACGTTATGCTTTGGTACATATTTTTTGTTGTAAATTTAGATCTATGCTTTTCTACAATCAATTGGAATAATTCATAACTACAGTTTTTATGGTCCAATTGTGGTGAAACTTCTATTGTGAGATAATTATTGTATCATTGAACAATCCTAAAAATTTTATCCTCGTTGGATCAAATATAACTTAGTTATAGATTTATATGATTTTTTATGATTTTTAGGATTGTTCAATGATACAATAATTATTATCTGTTTTTTCTTATGATTTACTATAATTTATCCTAAAATTTATATTCAAAATTTTTATTTTATGATTTTTCTATGGTTTACTATGATTTTTTAAAGATTCAGCCGAAATAAATAGAAAAGAAAATAAAAAAACCACCTTCAAAACCACTCATAACTGGGTCAGGGACCAAATTTGCACGGTTTTAAAATTTGAGAGACGTGTTTTATCCTGTTTTAAAATTAAGGGATTAAAAATAGACTTTCGTGAAAGTTAAGGGACCAAAAGTAGACTTCTTCCATAAAAATAGAAAAAAATACACGGAGCAACGCCGACACACTTATAAATGTACACGTACACTCACCGAGCACACGTACGCAAATACTATCCATATGAACACCTCTGAACCGGCAGATCTGTTCACCACTGTCGCCTCGTCGTCGATGCGAACGTCACCAACCACTTAAATATAAGTTTGAAAATCTTATAACAAACCTAGGAAAAATCGAGCAGTCGGCCAAGTCGAGTATTTGAACATGGTGTAAATGTTCCATCACACCAAACCTAATCAATTAATCTAGAATCTAGATCAGTTCGTGGCTGGCTGTCGGGATGCTCCGAGAAGAAGGCGACGGCGGACTGCCGTCGGCCGGCCGGAGAGAACGAGGCGGAGGGACGGCAGCACGCCCCCTGCACACGGCGGCTACAGCTGGTGGCATCGCCGTCGCCCACCGTGTTTTTAGAATTTATTTACAACTCGTCATGCCGCGCCACAACACACGTTTACACACGTTGCGATGGCGACGGCGGACCGGAGCTGGAAGGTTTATCAGCATGCAGGTTACACGAACGCACGAACGCGGAGTCCTCCTCCCCTTTGGAAGGGTCGCTGGTCGCCGGCACGGTGCCAGCCGGGAAGCACAGTGTGACACCGACACGCGACACGATAAGAGAATGACAAGGCCGAGGGCGATCGGCCGCGGCACGGCACGGCACGCGCGCGCCTGACTGCCGACAGCGACCCGGCGAGCTGAGAGGCGAAACCGCGGGCACGGCAACCCGTTTCACAGCCGCTGTCGTGGCCGGCCAGCCATGCGGGCGGCATCGACGTCTAGAAGGCCTGATCCGTTCGGCGGTCTCGGCGTCTATATAAGCACAGGCCAGCAAGGACCCCTGGCAGACACGGCAACGAACACTCATCCACATCCACATCGCCTTGTTTCTCTCACGCACACGCACAAGATCTCGACACAGTCACACGTAACCACACCAGCTGAATCCAGCTCAGCTCAGCTCCGCGTCGGATCCAAGCAAGAAAGCGAGCATCATCACCATGGCTTCCACGACGGCATCGTCCACCAACCTGGCCGGCGCGTGGTTCGGCGAGCTGGCGTCGGCGGTGCAGGGGACGTGGCAGGCGGTGGCCGCCACCGGCGAGGGCCCGCGGCGGGCGCGCCAGCCCCAGCAGCAGAAGAAGCCGGGGCGAGGCGACGGCAACACGGCGGTGCGAGGACCCGCGGCGGCCGCCGGGACGGACAAGCAGGAGGGGGACGTCGTGAGGTACGGCGGCGCCATGTCCGACACCACGCTCTACATGCTGCTCGACCGGTTCTCGCCCAGCTGAGCTGAGCGCCCCTTGGTCGCTCGTCGGCGCGTGCTGTAGTACTGTACAGGCGGAATAACTGCACGCCATGGTTTTTCTGTAAAAGCTGTAAATTGCAATGCCATTGCCATGTTTCTGATATCTGATTGCTCACTTCACTTCCCCGTTCTTTCGCTCCATGAGCAAAGGCACGAAGTTTCAGTGTGAACTGGACATGCACGCGACGCGGAGCAATGCACCAGTCAGAGGAGAACAAGTTCTGTCAGTAGCCTAAAATACAATTCAAATCTCTGCAGTTTACGGAAACTAAAACATAGATAGAGAAACTCAAATCCGAAATCAGTGCTAAATTTCGAGGAACAGTCTGCTAAAGAGAGCCATCTCCATCTGAACAGTGGTTGCGTCCGCTGACAAACCTAACATCCCAAAAATTCAAATACGAAATCAATGCTCAATTTCGAGGAACAAGCTGAACACTAGGTCGCCTCCGCTGACAAATCGGACAGCCTTGTTAGAACTTTAGCTCTTGTTTTTGTAGGGAAGTGGTTGATGATTTCATGTTATTGTTCTCTCAAATTTTCATAACCATCTGCATCGTCGTACCCAGGCCCACAATTGAAGATGACGCATCTCAATAATGGGTATCTCCCAGCAAAAGTGGGCCTCTGAGATATCTCGACAGATGCGTCAAATATCTCAACAGATGATGCATCTCCCTTCTCCCGGCAAAAATATCTCAGCAATGGACAATGCATCCTCCCATGGAGTATAGCTACTGACGACGAACCAGACAATATAGTACAGATTAACAACCATACAAGAAGATGATCTGACTCTTTGCGCCAGCCTAATGCATCGAATGCAAGCAACTCATAATACACTTTACATGAATCAGAAGGGGCCGGGTCTTCTCGCGCCGCATCATTCTACTTGCAAATAAACTAAACAGCAATACAAGATGATGATCAGCTACGGACAAAAGGAATGGGGGGTACGACTCTAAGAAAGGGTGCCGGGGAGGAAATGCACAAAATATTTACATCTCTTCTGCACACAGCAAAGGCAGGGTGTCCAGTCAGTGAGTTAAGGAGCTTGGCTCCTCGCTGTAGACCGTCTCGCTGGCACCGAACACGGGCTTCTCTTCCTCCCACTTGACGATCTCCCTCCCGTAGCGGATGGCTGATCGGACCGACTCCTGGTCCAGGGCGTTCACATAGGACACGTACAGCTTCCGGTCAGTCAGGGACTGGAACAGCCTCTTGAACTTCGCCGCCATGTAGTGTGCGGCCATCTGAGACAGCGTTGCGCCAGTGCTGCTGCGCGCGGGCTTGCTGCTGCCGCTGCTGAGAAGGTTGCGGCTGATCAGAGGAGTGAAGTCATCGAACCACTCGCATGAGGTCAGTGGGGAATTGTTGATCTTCTGCTCCAGGAGATCAAACTTGGTGAGTAGTAGAAGGAAATCCATTTGCTCAAATGTTGAATGAAGGACAATGCTCTCAAACAGCTGCCTGCTCTCTACCATCTTGTTCACAATGGTACCATTTGCATCTTCATAGTACTCATCATAGTCGCTAGCAGCAACACAAAAGATCACAAGCCTCACATCATCGAACATTTGCAGCCATTTGCAGTTCTCATGCAAGCCTCTACTGTTTATCCTGATCAGCTGGTACCTGAAAACAAATAAAAATGCCACCATCATTATTACACCTATTACAGTTGAGATCCCGATAGCAAATAAAGAGCTGAACCTAGAATACAAGTATAAGTGAAACATAGTCATGCATGTGAGGTTTAATTTAATAGGTTCGACATGAACATACCCAATGCCCATACATCAAAAAGAAAAGACCTGATCTTGCTCAAATATTTACAGATTTATTACAAAACTGTCTAGTCAAGATAATACCGGCCAACACACTATAATGAACCTCAGATTCAGTGAGGAAAGTAATAACAGACTACCATTGCCTTATGTGACAGAAGAACTAACCTTAGCAAGGTGTCTTGTGCATCAGGCTCATCAACACCCAGTCCTCCCAAGGATAGTTGAGGGAAAGAGAATTCAGTTGATGCTAACCCATCTGAGGATGTAATCCCATCAGCATACAAAATATCCATATCTGAGAGCTCATATTCCGTTCGAGATATATCAACAGCCTGGTCATTTCAGACAAAGGTTAAGAAATGAACAATCGCAATTCACACTAATCAACACTGACAACTCTATAAAACCAAAGGAAAAAAGGGCTGTCATTAGCCAATAATACCTTGTCAAGAAAATAATTGGCAGCAGGTGGAAGGAATGGCAGTTCACTTCTTCTTCTATATGTAGCTTGAATAGCAGGATCTTTCCATAGTTCCTCAACAAGTGGTGCATATTCACGGCTTGCTGCAGGAAAGATGTCTTCAAGATTACCTAAAGCCATTGCTTTAAGAATCCAATCCGAGAATGCCTTCAAGCGTGGAATAAGGGAGTACTCAGTGACTCCAGATTCACAACAGCCTGCAGAAAAACAAGAAAGGAAGAAATCACATGTAGTAGCATATAGGAATGTTTCCTTTTTGTTACATTGTTTTACAAAAAAACAAATAATTAGGAGTGTCCTGGAACACTTGACATTTCATTTAGTCAGTTATGCCGAAAAGAAGGGCAAAAGGAAAGAATGGAAGTTGTAACAGCATAAGGATTTGGTCATACCAGAGCTAGAAGGGTCACATGGACTGATGTTTCTTCTATCAGCTAAAGATTCCTCTTCAAACCGCTCACGGCCTTCAAGTAATATGCCAAGATAGTTGTATATGTTGCTTTGTATGATAAGTTTCAGATCTTCACGCTCATCCACCGAAAATGGCTTGCCGCTCTTGTACAAGAACTTGGCCTGATGTATTCAACAGATTCAAAATCAATTTCCATACAACTTTGCAAATTAGTGGGGGTGCAGGATATTCTATTAACTATACATGTGCAAACTGCAAATTATATCTTGGGTCGTAATCTTACTACAGCCGATCGATTTACTTGTTTTTGCACTAGATTTCCATAAGCATACGTACCTGCTTGAGTATGGTGCTTGCCCCTGACCCAACCAACAAAAGCTTCTGGGTTGTTCTTTGTTCCAGGTAGTCAGGGATGGCTCGATTTACTATGTTAACAGCATCTTCGCTAGATTGATTAGCTGCTTTGTTGGGTGTTGGCAATGACAAAACAGGACTAAGAAGCTTCACTATAGGCTGATGAGAAATGCAGAAAATTCAAACATGGTTAGTTACTAACCTAAAGATTACAGCACTATCAAGACAAGAAGAATCTCAGGGTTACCTTATCCCAGATCTTTCCTTTAACAGTTTTTTGGCCTTCCTCTTGGTAAGTCCCATCAGCGTTCACCCAAAAGTGAGGTTTGCCAGCACACTGGACTCCTGCCAACTGAAATCAAATGTTTCTTTTAATTTTTTTATTAAAAAATACTTATAGCAACATATGTCAAGAACTAGTAGTAGAAGGATGAAGCTGGATTTTTCTCCATTTTCTAAAAAAGGCATCTGAATATATGAGTGCAAACCTTAAGCATTTGCAGTTCAGATTTTGTAATCTCTCGCCCATTAATCAATATCCCGGTGTTCCCGTTGCTTGCTTTTTGATCAAGATAACCTCCGACATTTAGATTTGCAGTGATTATGCGATGTGGTTTGTGTCCTTCCTGGAATATTTTCAGTGAAAAGTTTGTCAGAGTTATTGGCAATAAATCATAATAATAACGTAAGAAACAAGCAACAATTCATAACGCCACCACTGAGCTATTCAGCTATCATGAAATTGCATAAAAGGGACCAGAAAATCGCAATTTCTATTCAATCCTTCCCCAAAACAGAAGCCTACCTAAACCACAGCACGAGATGCCAAAATCATGGTCTATATGTCATGAATAAATTGCTGACATGCCAACTTGGGCGTGCAATCTTTTCTGAGCAGTGTAATCAAAATTATAAGATTCTCCTGATTTAGACAACACACGATACATTATCATTCCTAGGACAAGGAGAAATCATGTGGACCATGATGCAACACGCCTGACGGTGCTGATTCATCAAAGCTCCATCAAGTCAACTAAATATTCCAGCAGATTATGTTCGACACCACCATGCCTCCCGAGTTCCAGACCATACATCATGATTCCAACTAATAATATAATACTATATGTATAGTGAACTACAGCTATAAAAAAAATCTCACATAAATTGTCCTTCAAAGAGTTTACACATTGACTGGTCTAATATTCCTATTTCTACTTAATGACCTCCAAAGAGTTTACCAGACAGAATACTTTGTAATCCTCACTTCATGTTTGCACATTGACTGGTATAATATCCTACTTCTACTAAATGGAAACGAATCACAACCAGTTCATCTATAGTGTTTGCTGTGCATCAAACAGCTAGATGCTACTGAAGAGCATAGGAAAATTAAGATCGTCACAAGCCACATACCTTTCCCCAGAAGCCAGACACCTTATCGTACCAATAGAATCCCGGCCGGAGCCTTGACGGCGGGCACGGGCACCCCTGGAGCACCACGAGCTCCTCAGGTGAAAGCTTGGTGCCGTTGACGTAGACGTCCTCCGCCCGCAGCTGGTTCGCCGCGCACTCCCGCTCGCTCCTCATGACCAGCTCCACTTCCGCCGCGCTGAGAAGCCGGCGCAGGACGCGCGACCCTCGCCCCAGCGCGTCCCGCCTGGACTCGGCCACTGGCCGGCCGATGCACTCCAGGCACTTGCGCCCCTCCGGCATGGATCCCATTGCCCGGAGCACGCATCCGACGCAGTACCGCGCGCCGCAGGCGAGGCACGACTCCTTGTCACGGCTCCAGAAGCCGCCCCTTTTCCCGCACCTGTAGCAGCCGTGGGTCCTGCCGCCCCTCCAGTGAGCGGGGGAGAGGGAGCCGCTCGACTGGCCGGCAGCAGCAGCGCGGGGACGGGCCTCCCCTGCGTCGGCATCGTCGTCGTCATCATCCTCCTCATACTCGTCCTCGTCGTCGTCAGAGGACTGGAGAAGGGAGCCGCTGGTCTCGGCGAAGGTGACCGCGGGCTGGTGGTGGTGGCGGGGCTTCAGCGGCAGCTTCTCGGGGCGGCCGCCGGCGCCGCCACCACCACCACCGGCGCCCTCGTCGTCGGAGGGGGAAGAGGGGAGCTCGGCGGAGTGGTGCGCGGCAGCGTGGTGGTTCTCGATGACGGAGGTGGGGGAATCCACCACGGCTCCTCCGACGGCGGGCGCGGAAGGGGCGGCGGAGCGGGGCGCCGGGTGGATGGCGGAGCAGAGCGAGGACGGGGTGAGCGGGCGGACGACGGGGAGCGGGGACGAGGACGCGGAGGGCGACGCCGGGGGCGAGGACGACAGCGCGGCGAGCGGGATGCGGGAGAGGTCGAGCGGGATGGCGCGCGGCAGCGAGTAGGGGAGCGGCGGCCCGTCGTACTCCGCCGCGAAAGAGTAGTCGCTGGCGCCGGCGCCGGCGGCCATGGCCGGAAAACGGCTGCAGCGGCGAGGAGGAGGCGGCGGCGGCTAGGTTTTCGGGAGAGGCATCGATCGCGGTGGGAAACCCTAGGCGAGGAGGGGAAAGCAGGAGAGGGGAGGAGTAGCTTTTTGGCTTTGGGTTTGGAGCATGCGCGAGGGAGGAGACGAAAGCGAGGCCCGGAGAGGAGAGGCAGCGCAGCACAGGTGGTGAGGTGGAGAAGGCGAGTGAGGACTGTGAGCCTGGTCCGTGGACCGACCGGTGTACCAGTCCTGCCTGCCGCGGCTAGCAATGGAAGAGTGTTGCGTTCTCAATTGCTTCCTCAGCAAGCTCACTTGCTCAGGTTTTAATTGGTGCATGAAAGAATTTGTTATTAGTATGTTGAATCTATGGGTTATGGAGGCACAGATGTGTGTGTGATGTGTGTCTAATGACTCTGGGCTTGTTTAGTTTTCAAAATTTTCTCCTAAATTCACTATAAAAAAGAAGATTCCCCATCACATCAAAATGCCGGTACATGCATGGAGTACTAAATATAGATGAAATCAAAAACTAATTGCACAGTTTGGTTGTACTTTGCGAGACGAACGTTTTGAGCCTAATTAATCAATGTTTGGACAATTTTTACCACATACAAACGAAATGCTACAGTACGCATTTATGGCAAAATGCAAATTTTGCAACCCCAAACTTTGGGATCTAAACAAGGCCTCTGTGATAATCCGCATCTAAGGTAGGCATGTGTGAAGACGACCAATGAACCAATCAAGAGCGATGTCGTTTGGGTTGGATCGTTGAAGATAGGATTTTACGTTACACGTTGCATGTTTTTTCTCCCGCACAAAAAGCGATTTAGGTTACGTGGGATTGGGAGGGTCAAGAGATTACAGGTGAACGAGCAAAATGACGTTGATTACAAGCAAGAGTCAGAATACGACAACACTATTGATTATTATGGTAACGGACGTAGAGTGGCTTGTTGTGGTTATGGCAAAAGTTGAAACAGTTGAGGTCACACTTTATGTCGGTCATTTTTCATTTGTATTCCTTGTCTTGAATGTAGAGTGTGGTGGCGGGCTAATTTGAATTCAAATGATAGCTTCAAATACAGTTATGTTAGGGATGTATAGTTTCTGTATGCATCAAATATTTATGTTAGGGATGTATAGTTTCTATAGCACTATTAAATTTCCATTGTTTTCCTGATATATATGATAGCTTATCCAATATAACCTCTAATAGTGGCAGACCTAGAATTTTAGAGTAGGGTATGCCCATGGCAAGAAAATATTTCGATGAATGACATAGAAAGTTCACAAGAGCTTAAATAATAGATATGGATATACTCCAAACAAAATGTGTTCCGTATACTTTGTGTTTGACGCTAATTAGAACCAACAAAAGCTAAGAATATCAATTTTGAGACCTTAAATGTATTATATACATCCTAAAAATTGTCTAAAATTGTTGGGTATACCCAGGCACAAACTTTAGGTCTGCCTATGACTCTAAATACATTTAATTGTTTTAATTTGTGTCCTGTCCTTAACCAACATTATCTCTATAATGCCAACATTATCTCCATAAATGCGTACAACAGAGAAAGGACATTCTGATAGTGCATAAATACTAACCACATAGTATTGTACAAAGAAAAGCATGTTTTTATTTTCCTTTTTATTATAAAACTAATAACTATACAAAATTATTTGCTAACTCATTCCATGTTTCCCTTTAGGAAAAGGCAGTTAGCTAGTGCTTGACCATGCATTTTGGAGCAACCGAGCACCTGTTTTTTTGTTGTCCGGCGATTAGTCCATCTTGGATCTCTCCCAAGTCCCAACTTTGGCAAGGTATTTAAGCGAGATAGGGTTTGAGGTTCAGATTTTGTGCGTAGAGTTTCTGTTCTGATCGAGGAGTGACAATTTAAAGATACTCTATCAGCAAGCCACGCAGCGGCCTGAGCCTATCCACGACAGTGAGAAAAGCTCGTGGCCGTTCTTCTCTGGATGAACGGTGCTCAGCTCGTTGACCTTGGTCGGCAGGAAAAGCGTGGACAGGAGTTCGGCTCGTACCATACGGCAGGCATGGCGTCGTGGTCCTTCATTGGGTGCTGCGAGTCGTTGTCGAGCCGTCGTTGGTTGGGCTGCCTGGCACAGCTGCAACGGTACAGGCCTTGCTTGCCACATCTCCTGTTGTCCTCTGTATCAATGAACTCTGGGCCCTTCTTGTTGCTACGGGTTCCTTGGGTCCTGCGGGGCAGCGTTTGTTGGGTGCCGCTCGCGTGTTCTACGCCGCGTCGCATTATAGCGCTCGCGCTGCGTGCGCGCGTGCCGGTGCAGGAGGGGCCTGTGCGTCATCGGGTGGCTGTTGTTGTCGGCTCATTGGCTCCCTGCTCCGGGCCCCTACTGCTCAGCGACTCTAAATTGTAGTGCTTTTCTCGGTTGGATCGGCAGGGCCCTGCTGCCCGTACGAAGGATGGGTGTCGTCCGGTGTTTCGAGCACCCATGCCGCTGGCAGTGGGGATGCCGTGCTTCGCAGAAATAGGAACCCCGCTCGTCATTCTCTTGTGTTGCTTGGTGGTTCCCTTCGCTCCTGAAACGGCCAAGGGCGATTATAAAAAGAGTGACCAGGCCAACTTCCGCTCCGTTTCCGACGGCTGGCTGAGGTAGGATACTCTATCAGCAAGCCACGCAGCGGCCTGAGCCTATCCACGACAGTGAGAAAAGCTCGTGGCCGTTCTTCTCTGGATGAACGGTGCTCAACTCGTTGACCTTGGTCGGCAGGAAAAGCGTGGACAGGAGTTTGGCTCGTAACATACGGCAGGCATGGCGTCGTGGTCCTTCATTGGGTGCTGCGAGTCGTTGTCGAGCCGTCGTTGGTTGGGCTGCCTGGCACAGCTGCAACGGTACAGGCCTTGCTTGCCACATCTCCTGTTGTCCTCTGTATCAATGAACTCTGGGCCCTTCTTGTTGCTACGGGTTCCTTGGGTCCTGCGGGGCAGCGTTTGTTGGGTGCCGCTCGCGTGTTCTACGCCGCGTCGCATTATAGCGCTCGCGCTGCGTGCGCGCGTGCCGGTGCAGGAGGGGCATGTGCGTCATCGGGTGGCTGTTGTCGTCGGCTCATTGGCTCCCTGCTCCCGGACCCTACTGCTCAGCGACTCTAAATTGTAGTGCTTTTCTCGGTTAGATCGGCAGGGCCCTGCTGCCCGTACGAAGGATGGGTGTCGTCCGGTGTTTCGAGCACCCATGCCGCTGGCAGTGGGGATGCCGTGCTTCGCAGAAATAGGAGCCCCGCTCGTCATTCTCTTGTGTTGCTTGGTGGTTCCCTTCGCTCCTGAAACGGCCAAGGGCGATTATAAAAAGAGTGACCAGGCCAACTTCCGCTCCGTTTCCGACGACTGGCTGAGGTAGGCGGCTTCCGCTCCGTTTCCTCCTCGCCGTACTTGCTTCCAGTGTCCATGCCCCCCCTAATCTCATGAGTTTCCGGCGGCTCGGCCGACCATGGAATGTGCCTGCCGCCGCTTCTCCTTTGGTTTTCAGGTGCCTCGGGGCCAGATCCAGGGTTGCTGCCGGATTGCTGGGCCGACGGAGCAGGGCGGGACACGGGGGCTGCCGAGAAGACCGAAGAGAGCGGGTCCAGGAGCGGGCCTGCCGGGTCCAGTGGCCTCGTCGTTTGGGCAGACGGTCTGCGTCGTCGTCTTGGTATTGAGCTTCTCTTGCAACCTCCGTGTACCTTCATTTGTTCATTTGATTTTTTGCTTCAATTTCAGCTGAGATCTTACACATTATGGTTTGGGTGGTTGTTCGGTTTGGCTTTCCTTTTCGGATATTTTTTTCGTGTTTCGTGTAATCGGGTTCACAGTGTGGAGACGGACCAATGTTTGTTGTGGGTGCGTCATTTGTGGCGCTGCTGCAGACTCTGGCCATGCGTTGTGGTATGCGGCTATGATTTCTGAAATCGCTGGAGATGGCGCACCGGTGTATGGGGTGGAAATTGAAGTGCCTTATGCTGGCACGATTTGATCCTACCGTAGTTTTTTTTTCTGGGCAACCATGGACGGTTCCGTCGTCCATGCTTATGAATAGGCTGCACTGCAGGCCATAGCGTTCCTTCAGAAGATGTATGGATTTGTGGTTGTCTCGATTACAACTAGGGAGGAGTCTTGCTGTGTAATGGAGTGGCACGTTTTGCGGTTTCCATAGCTGCACGGGCCACCGGTGTGCTTGGTAGGTTGGCGAGCGAGAGACATGATTTACTTCGGCAGGCTGAGTGTCTGATGAAAGAAGTTTCCCTTCTGAGTCTTCTTGTGTAGCTGATTAGAGGCTTCCTGTGTTCTACACTCGGAGTGGATGTACCTTTCCACATGTCTGCTCAATAAAATGATGCCGTGAGCTATAGATGCTCAAGATGACAACTCTTCTGATGGCCATTCTTCCACTCAGGAGAGCCGCTAGATCAGGCAAGTGGTCCATAATCGAAGTCTGCTTCTTGCATTGCCATGCTACATCAGTTATGGTGTTTCAACACATCCATTTTTCTCTGCAGGAACGATCAGCACTTCCCAGACTTTTGGTTGGACTGGCTCGCTAACATCTGGCGTGGCATCCTCTCCAGCGGAAACTGACCTGTCATCCTTTATGCGTTCTATTGGCTTGTGTGTCAGCCTAAAGACAGGAAGAACTTCTAACTCCAGTGGCCTTTCCATTTGGCCAGAACTGTGTTATCTATTTGCTTAGATGGCCGTGTAGCTGGCCCTGTGCGCATTCCCCAACTACATTGGTCACCCGGTTATCACCTGCAGACCTCAGGTCTCCATGGGCGTGCGCCTTAGTAGACTATATTGTCATCCTATGAGCACTTGCAGGTCGACGCCCCCTTGCTGAGCTCTCTCACAGGCTGATTTAGCTTAGGCTGGGTGCGTTGGTTGTAATATGAAGTGCAACAGACTATGCTTTCCTGTAAAATGATCAGCTGTTCAGACTTTGTATGCTAAAATTGCACTTCTCTACAGGCTCAGCTTGTGGTGCTTTCATTATCCTCTCTGCGTAATATTGTATGAGACTTCATATCTTAAATATGTGTTTGAGAAATCGTTTTCTTCCATTTAATGGCTGATAACACCACGGTCATCGCTCGCGCGTATGGGCGCGCGCAAAACACTAGTGATGGTAAAGATTGGGGGTCATCAATGGTTTGCTACACAAAACAGAGGTGGTGAGCACAGTGCGGGGCAGTGGGCGATGGTAGAGGCCCGATAAAAAAACGCGATCGGAGGGGGAGACGCCCCTACCGTATTTCATTAAGAAGAATGCGATTCTTCCCGATCGCGGAAAAACCCCCGAACCCTGGTAACACCAACGAAGGGATTTTTATTAACCTCAGTCTGAAATTCGCTCCTATAAGAATTTGAACTCTCGATGAGCGGGGTAGGGGCAAGGACACCTTGAATCGAGTTGGTACGGCATGTATAGTGGAACTAGTGTGGTATCCCGTGCTTCGCACGGGGCAGTCAGTCGAAACTGCTGTACATCATATGATTGTAGATGGAATAAAAATATTTGTTAGATGGTTTGTCATTTAAGCCTTGTTGTGTGCAAAAAGGAGGACACAACAAACTGGTGGTAAATATTTTGAAGTAGGCCATATAAACTGGAGTGAATGTTGTATTACAGTGGAGTAAAGCAAATCTAAAGTAGTTGTTTTGTTCTGTGGTTGGTAACCGATGAACATGTGTTAATTACAATTTTGGGAATAATTTAAGTGATTGCTATGCATTAGTGTCTTAACCAAAAGGGGTTTATAGATAGGTGCAAAAAGGAGGACACAATAAACTGTTGTTAAATATTTTGAAGTAGGCCATATAAACTGGAGTGAATGTTGTATTACAGTGGAGTAAAGCAAATCTAAAGTAGTTGTTTTGTTCTGTGGTTGGTAACCGATGAACATGTGGTAATTACAATATTGGGAATAATTTAAGTGATTGCTATCCATTAGTGTCATAACCAAAAGGGGTTTACAGATAGGTGCGCGGGCGCTTTTGATTACATTGGGAAAAAAAGGGGGGGAAAGAAAAAAAGGTGTAAAAAAAAAGGTGCGCGGGGCTGTTGACCCTGTTGGCAAAAAAAAAGGAGGAAGGCAAAAAAAGGTGCGCGGGCACTGTAGATGTACAGTGGGCGCTGTAGATGAACAGTGCCCAGTAGTACCAAAAATAAAGAGGCAGGCCATATAAACTGGAGTGAATGTTGTATTACAGTGGAGTAAAGCAAATCTAAAATAGTTGTTTTGTTCTGTGATTGGTAACCAATGAACATGTGTTAATTACAATGTTGGAAATAATTTAAGTGATTGCTATCCATTAGTGTGATAACCAAAAGGAGTTTATAGATAGGTGCGCGGGCGCTTTTGATTACATTGGGAAAAAAAGGGGGGAAAAGAAAAAAAAGTGACCAAAAAAAAAAAGGTGCGCGGGCGCTGTTGACCCTGTTGGCAACCAAAAAAAAAAGTGGGGAGAAAGGAAAAAAAAAGGTGCGCGGGCACTGTAGATCTAAAGTGGTCATTGTAGATGAACCGTGCCCAGTAGTACCAAAAATAAAGAGGTTTATAGATGGCGGGTGAGGGTGATAGCACAACAAATAAGCAGGAGGTTTAGGTCACATGGTTCAAAACCAACGAGAGGCAACGACGGCCACCATATCAGCTGGTTACTAGCAAACTCCGACATCCAGTAGATCACGTTAGTAGTCCATGTATAAGACCCGTTCATCGCAACCACAATCACAAAATTCACGATGTTTTGTCCGCACTACGCAGGCATGTGATGTGGTGGTTGTCATTTTCATTCACACACACGCTACGGGAATCATTCGGACCGTACACACACAACTGCTGGTCCATGTTAATCTATCTATGGCCTTGTTTAGATCGTCTAAAAAGGCTAGAAATTTGACTCTCTCTCTATCACATCAAATGTTGTGTCGTATGCATGGAACATTAAATGTTACTAAAATAAATAACTAATTATACAGATTAGTTGTAAATCACAAAATGAATCTTTTAAGTCTAATTAGATAATGATTGAACAATATTTATCAAATACAAACGAAAGTGCTACAGTATTTTTCAGACGAGAAATTTGCCATTTAAACCAGGCCTATATCCCTCGTTGATCTCGGTCCCAGTCGCCCCGCCTTGTACGGTTTGAACACGCTGAAACTGGGTTTAGGTAAAGCTAATATTAAAGGAAGATGTTAGTTCACCCATACGGCCTTTCCATTTATAGTAAAAAAGTGCATATTATTTTTTTTTCTGGAAAGGATGCTAATCACACCGGCTCTGGTTGGTTAGTACACGGAAGAAAACTTTTCCGCCATAATCTAGTCACGGCTTTGCGCAGCCCAGGCCCACATATCAACTATGGTTTATTTACGAGAAAAAAAGGCAAATCAGGTCCAAACATATTGCATTTATACGTAAAAAAAGGGCAATTATTCACAAAATAACACATATACAACTGCAGTTTTCTAGTGCACACAACTCTGTACATCTAGTCCCTAGGAAAAGCATACATTTCCGCTCTTTTCTGTATATGGCCTGCACCTTACTTCTCAGCAATGGCATCCTGCGAGTTAAAAAAAATATGACATGTCATAAATAGTTGTGGATGGAGATAATAAAGGATGCATATGTTATGTGCCTATTTGAGCACACATTATTGTTCCTACAACCGAGGTTGCTACTGGCAATACTGTAGTAGATTACATTGCTTAGGCAATTTAAGTATCATTAGTTAGGCAACAATGCCTTCTTAAATAGGCATTTTAGACTATTCTTACTAGCAAAAAAAACAATATTTGGCAATCACTAACCATCTCTTTTTTATAGATAGATGATTGTAATTTAGTCTATTATTACTAGGCAAATTAGCCTATTCTCACTAACCACTAAACTATGTTGGTAAACAAAAGAAACATTACCTGAAGTCTTGAAAGTGCTCTTGGAGAGCAAAAATTTCTACATAACTGCTGCTATAAAATTACCAAGCACTCAAAAAAGCCAGTAGGTTAGGAAAACAGATAAAATAAATCAATACAAACATCAAGCAGTTGCAAAGAATCTAGGGAGAACATGGCAAGCCATTGCTCAAACCTGAAAGAAAACAGAGCTAAAGCTATGAAACGCCAAAAATGGTGCTTACGATGCCCAATAGTGACCTAGTTGATGCTGCAGTTGCTAAGCCTGCACATAAGAACAGAAGCAACCATTCACAAAAAGCAGGGGTTCGAGAAAGCATAGCAAAGCTGCATTTCCTTAGGCAACTTAAATATCATTCATTAGGCGACCATATCTACCTAAATAGGCAATTTCTGTATTCTGGAAAAGCAAGTATAGTGTTTGTGCTCATTTGCAACCCATAGCTGAATACTGAAAATGCCTACATAGTAGTGAAATGCTTACATAATGCCTAGTGTGGCTAATACTGTATTTCTAATATAATGCCAAACAAATGATATGTTGTAGTTCAGTAAAAACTACTTCATGAAAAACTGATTAAATGCTTATGAATGAAACTGAAGTGTTTGTTATTGGTAGAGAAAAATACCCATGCCAAATTTAGCATATTCTCCCATGCTAGTACATGATCATGGCAACATACTAAAACTGTCGTTAAATAAATACTAGAATCAAGTTTGTAGGTACTGACTAAACAATATTAGGATTCATATCTAGTCAGTCCTAAAATTATTAGTGTAGATAAACATACATGTTTAAGAGTACTTTGCCTAAGTAGTAGCTGGTAATAGGTCTTTTACTTAACTAAGATAGTGGTTTTGCCTAATTGAGACAGTACTTTTCCTAATTCATAGAAGAATGTTGCCTATATTAGGTCATATTATTGCCTATGTACCACAACATTATTGCCTAGTGTAATTATAGGATTAGGGATTCCATGTGTTCAACCAAAAACCAGGCTTGAATGCTCGTGACCTTGTCTTGGTTTGGATAAGTAGTTCATAGAGTGATGCAGTTAGAAAACAGACCAACAAAAAACTGAAAAAGAATATTTAATGTAGTCAGGCTTGCTGCAGCAAAGAAGTTCCTATAAGTCCGTGCATATCTGCTTTCCGCAGTACAACATATGTTTCTCACATGATCTATCTTTCTAAATAAACAACCACAAGCCCTCTACATCCCTCTACGTAAAAGAAAACCCTGTATATTTTGATTAGGAGGCTCTACATTTTCGGATAGACTAGAAGGACCTAAACCATGTGTAATCATGTCGGTAAAAGGTCGTCCGGACTCCTGAATCCATTCATACTACTTAGTGGAGGTTCATAAATCACAACTAAAACTACTAAGCTTAGTAGTTGTATTATCCATTTTATAGGTTGTTTTATCCATTAGGCTTACAATTAGTTGCATGTACAGATGTAAACAAACTCGAGTAGCTATATATGAATTTCTTCAGAGTATGAAATCTAACGTTAATACTAGACATTCAGAGTTGACGAGCATCTTAATTGTCTCCAGTGGCAACTCCAAAAGCAGACCAAAAGGGGGCTAAATTACCTAAGCCTGGAAATCACAGCAGCTATATAGTGATGGAAATGGAAAGGCTTGCAATACAGTTTCATGATAGATACAGAGATGCACATACCGGCCAAAGAAAAATAGAATTGTGCTCAGTCATTGCATCGAGCACATTGTAAGCACATGTCAACGCGTCACTACACCCCTCATGTCGCGTGCTCGCCGCCCGCCATGCAAGCAAAGGCAACCTGTGCCCACATTACAACAAGCAACGCTTCTAGCTGTGGGGTTTGATACATGAGTGCCTGACTAGGAACAAGATGGCCGCACTTGTCTTACCTCAGCAAGACAACAAGTAATTAAGTGTATGTAGCTTGTTGTCCAGATCGGAGCTTGCCAACGGCCAAGTCGCCTGCTGCGCTGTGCCCTGCTCGAAGTGAGTCATGACTCGGGAGTCCGTCGGACACCGCAACGCGACGACCTTCTCCCTAGACATTTGGGGGAGCTCAGTATTAGGCAGGTGGCCACCGGCGGCGGGGCCTCGTCTATGTGTGCTAGCTCGCCTGGGTGGCTACTGGCGTGGTGCGCGCGCGACGATGGCAGGGCGGAGGCAGCAAAGCGGGAGACTGAGGCTGAGGTCGTGGAGGAGGAGGAGGGAACCTACCTCGTGGGATCCGCCATGGCCGCCGCCGCCGCCGCCGCCGACGGATCCATGGCGCGGTGGGCGTGGGTGCGGCTGCTAGAGAGGAGATCACCAGAGGGAGGCCAAATCCGCTGGATCCATGGCGCGATAGGCCCTAGCGCGGCCGCTGAGGAAGAGGTCGTCGGAGGCAGACCGGATTCATCGGGGAGAGAGAGAGAGACAACGTCGGTACTTGCGGACTGCGGAGAGTGGGGAAAAATCGTGGCTGGCGGACGATGCGCGTCCGTGCGATAAGACAATGGCACGGCCGGTCGTAACGAAGTCTTTACCATTGTAATTTTCAATTATATATAAATACTACATATTCTTGACAAAATCCCTATGTCTCTTCCAAGTAGTACCTTATTCTCAACCGCGGAGAATAAAGCTGGTCCACAAAGAGGAAAGAAATGCTCTACGTGCCAACAGAAGAAAAATT
>DXKC01006969.1:0-13288 GCA_031170775.1 Cymbopogon citratus
TAATACAAAGCTAGCTAGAATGGAGGATCGGAGGAGGTGATGAACTGTTGCATACTCCAAATAATTTCATTGAGGCATCCAACAAAGGGTTTTTTTTTTATTGAAATCCAACAAGGGTATCAACACCATCATCTTCTACCTTGAGGTATGTGCGGCTACTCATCATCCATAGCTTTTTGGACTACAAATCTTCTTTCATTGTGTATCTCTCTGTCTTCAGGGAAAAAAAACTTTTAGAAACAAAAGGCAGTTTTGAAACTAGAGCTCTTTGCTTACATCTGCTTCCTTCTTCACGTTTCAGTGTCCAAATTAAAGGGCTTGTTCTTGTTCACATCCGCCAATGGCGTACAAGATGAAAGGCGTATTCAAGGGCCTCAAGATCATCTCTCAGATCTTCGGTATGTAACTAAAGCAGCATGTGTGGCTTTTTTACATGGTCTCATACAGGAACAAAAATATGGAAGGATTTTTGACGATTCTGAGAAAGTATTGAAAGCTCAAGTTCCTTTCTTGTACACCAACTTATTCTTGTTGTTCATGTATAACTTTCTTGCAGTTGTAAAGGAGCATCAGATGGAGATCGGTTGTCCGACCGATGTGAAGCATGTTGCACACATCGGTTGGGATAGCCCAACAGGGAGTGTAGCTTCTCCAAGCTGGGTACATCCTACATTGCAAAATTCACATTTAGAAACATTGCTGCAAATAATTTTTTTTTACCACTTCCTGACTGAACCCTTGACTATGACTCGTTTAGAAGCTGATAGACTTCAAATTTCTTCGTAGATGAATGACATGAAGGGGTCACTGGACCTTTCATCGCTGAGCAATGCCGGACCATCTGCACGAACATCCTGGGCTTCTCAAGGTGATTTTCAGATCTCTGTTCATTAGTTATTGAATTAGTGGTGCAAATGTTTGATCCAACTGTTTTCTGCTTTCTTTAGTGAAGAATATTCTTCCTTTAATTTATTTGAGCGGTGATGTGTGTATGGCGAAGGAAACTGTAGTTATTTATCCTAGGAATGCTCTCATGTTGCCATTTTTGGACGCCATCTTTTCATTGGTCCATAATTATTTGAATCATGATCTATCAGTTTTCAGAGTTGTAGCAACCACACATGTTGCTAATAATAAAATTTCAGTGTCCTTCAACTGCCAACAGCATCTTCTGTTGTTGGCCAGCAGCATCTTCTGTTGTTGGTGGAGCTGGGATGCAACTTATGATGAACAAGCGAAATAATAAGATCCTGTCCATTCGAATTGTGGACCATAATTATACCTTTATATGAGTTCTCTGTTCTGTGTAGATGTTCATCTCATAAATGACAGTTGGTAATTATAAAATTTCATAAATTATGCATTTAGAGTACGTTTATAGAACATCATTCAGTAATTCATACCAACTTGGATCATACTTCGTGGCTGACCAAAAACATGCTTTAAAATGTAAACAAATTAAAGCTTCAGCTGGATTCCAGCCCGGTCAAACACTTCATAACATGTCATCCACTAAGTTGTGTGTCGTCAGAAGCAAAATTGTGAGATATTAAATACTCAAATTAAATGACTATGATTGTCACCTCTCAAAAATTAACTGATCATCAAACCCCCATATCTAACAAAGCAACAATATAGCTTATGATTCTACTAAAATTAAATGACAAGAGGTGTACAAATGAGATGTTTTGAATGGGCAAATGCACTTAAATGTCCTCAATGAACTAAAAAAAATCAATTATGTAATTTGTATGTATTCTACTACCATTGTTGTCACTGATTTGCTATAATTCTACCATTTACAGATTTTGACGATCCTCGAGATATATCACCCTTTGGTATATTTTCCGAGAGTAGCAGTCAAGAAACAACCCAGTACCCAGACATACCAAAGCCACCCAGGAAGTCGAGAAGGAAGAAATCCAAGAATGACTCGCCGAGGGCATCCGCGAGATCCTCAAGATCGTCGAGATCGAGGTCCAAAAGCTCATTTTCATCTACCGCTGACAGTATCAGTGTTAAGGATATGCAACCAGAAATCTAGATTGTAATATGTAATTCTTACTTACGATACCCCGTCAGTAGTTGGCATACATAAGGGTTCTGACGTCCGAGAAAAAAAAAAGGTATGCTTTGATATTCAATTGAGTTAAAGCAAGACCTATTTCATTTGATTCTTTCTGTTAAGTTGTTGATCCTTGTATCTTTCTAATTCAGGGGAATTCAGTAGTAGAAATGTTCCAGTTCAGAGATTTTTTTTTATCAAACATACCTGTATTACATTAAGGACAACGTACAAATACCAGGTAAAGATACAGGTACAGCTGGCCCAACCTAATTGCACATAGGGGCCTAAAAAAATGAAAATTATAAGCAAGTCCCTAGACCCTGTGTTCGCCGTGGACACCTGCATCTGCCACCGTCGATCGTCGCCGGGAGCTGACACAAGGCACCATTTTTCCTAGATCCGAGAGAGCTCCATCGCGTGAAAGCTTTGCAAAGATTGCAAAGAGCTGAAATAGACACTCATTCCTAAGAACGAGATAAATTGTCATGAAAGCTCATCGGTCGAGGCTACGCCCCAAGCGCCCTTGGTCTTGGATCTGAGCCCACCATCAACGATGACCGCCACCTCGGGAGAATCAAGCTCGATCCATCCACCACATGACCACAGAACCCACAACATCCTCTCTATCCACGAAACATAAGGCCGACACCAAACTCACCTCGGCAATAACCAAAAGGAATGGTCGTTGACCAAAGACTCCTGAACTGGGACTCCACACAGGGAGTACCACCTCCACGGGCTCACCGTTGTCGCTAGAGAGGAGCGCCAACAGGGCAAGGAAGAGTCCAAGAGGACTTATTCCACCGCGACGCCACCGCCATCACCTCGTCGGCGTCGCCAAGAAACCAAACCCTAGAAACCCTAGGACATAAACTAGAATCTACCCTACTAGCCGGCAAGAGACCAGCGGTCTCCACCACCTCGCATTGTCCCGGAGGCCATCGGAGGTGGAGGAGACCACCAGCTCCGCCGATGGCAATGGATATCCACGAAACATAAGGCCGACACCAAACTCACCTCGGCAATAACCAAAAGGAATGGTCGTTGACCAAAGACTCCTGAACTGGGACTCCACACAGGGAGTACCACCTCCACGGGCTCGCCGTTGTCGCTAGAGAGGAGCGCCAACGGGGCAAGGAAGAGTCCGAGAGGACTTATTCCACCGCGACGCCACCGCCATCACCTCGTCGGCGTCGCCAAGAAACCAAACCCTAGAAACCCTAGGACGTAAACTAGACCCTACCCTACTAGCCGGCAAGAGACCAGCGGTCTCCACCACCTCGCATTGTCCCGGAGGCCATCGGAGGTGGAGGAGACCACCAGCTCCGCCGACGGCGATGGAATCACCCTTTTTTTTTGTCTCTGACAACTGTACGGGGAGAGCTTTCGAGAGAGAGCAAATCCCCAGTTCAGAGAAAATTAGTAGAAATGTCTAAAGCTTGATGAACCAATATTATACTCTCAAACCTCCATGAAAATGTTGATGATATTGTGGATTCTCAAACAAAATTTTGAAGTTCTACTCACTGTGAAGGCAACTGCTGCAGTAGAGCAGATCATAATGCCAAGTATTATTAGGAGCCACATACTGCACGGTATATATATTGTTGATTCTTTTGACACTAAGACATACATGATATGGTGTTCTCATACATATATACAGATATAAAAGAAAAATTCCAAATAAAATAGTTCAACACAAATCATTGGGATGGCAATTCACCAGTACCGCTAGACTACTGGAGCTAATTGAATGATTCCCAGGCTACTCGAGCTAATAGAATGATTCCTCATAAACAATTGAACTAGTTGAGGCCAGATGCAGTCAGGCACCTTCATGCATCCTGTGTTTACATTTTGGCATATAATATTTGCCAATCCTACTATAAAAATAGTGCATGTTTACAGCTGTTATGACCAAATAAAAAGCAATAACTCCGGCAGTCACAATATGACTTCTAGATAATAACACATAATTTTCCAAGCCATGAGAAATCACACTTTTATTACTATCATCTTAAGAAACAAATACATATCCATCAACTGTATAAATTTATGTTACACACAGTTCAAAATTTTTTGATCAACTACCTAGCCAACCCCCATGCTACTAAAAAAAATGAGAACCACACATGAAAGAACAGCCGATGCCACCAATTGCTGATGGGCTGGCAACAAAGCTAGTATACAACAACATTTGCTCCTTGGAGTCCTTAATAAGTCGACCTAGAAGCTTATGGCAGGTCACCGGCTATGGTGACGCCATTCATGATACTTGAAAAGTTTAACTAACAACAGAACAGGGCTATAACAGTAAAGGGGTTGTTTGTACTACGGCGTTGCTTGGTGATTACTAAGCAGAATAGGGCCACAACAGTAAGGGGTTGTTTGGATGAAGGCATTGCTGAGTGATTTGTCAAGGATTTGGATCCATTGCATCTCCCCTTTATTCAATAAGGCCCTATGGGTTTAGGGATTAGTATCGGCCATGACTTGAGGACCTCTTGTTAGAAGTTCTATCTAAGGTGCCATAACGGTTTTGTGATTGGTGTGAGTTAGGTCTTGTGGGGTGTGTCCCGCCTCCATAAGGTCGCTGCTGCCACTGTTGAGCTCCATATGGTGCAGGCTGGTATCCACCTGAATAACCACCAGGATATGCTGGTGGGGGTTGCCCATACAGCCCAGGACCTGCTGACGGAGCAGCAGACACTGAGTTGCCACGGGTTTGATGGTATCCAGGTGGTTGAACTCTTCCACTAGAACCATGGTGGCTATCTCTTGCATATGGGTGATACTGTTGCCTTCCATGGTTATCTCGTTCATGTCGAGAAGGTCCTGACCTTTCAGGCTGATACTGACCATATGCTGTTTGACCATTGGTCATGTTATCACCAGGAACATGCCAGCCAGAACGACCAGCAGGCTGTTCCATTCTCGGAGGCACTTCATGGTTACCCACATGATGCCTTCCATTTGGATAGTTCATACCATTCATTATTGTCTGGTATGGCATAGAGGGAGAACTATGTTGCCCACCACCCCGAACATTCAAGCTGTTTACAACAAGTCGATGGGCAGCTTCCCCAAGTTGGCGGCCTGACAGAGCTCCTGGTGGGTTTTGCCTGAAACCAATTCATAGTAGGTATAAATTTTCAATGCGGCTACAAGACAAGGGAGAACTGGAATAATACCTGTTGCTGTTATCGTAAGGTCTTCGGTGATTGTTATCATGAGGCCTCCTACCGCTGTCTTCATGCCACAGCACTGGTGGTGGTTTCAGATCACCGGCTTCTACACGCTGCAAATTTGATCAAACACAAAGGTTCAACTACTGGGATATCAATCGTATTTTGGTCTATTAAGGGGTATCCCCTTATATGTTGATATAACTAAGCCACATTGATTCTACAATGTTGTTTACCTTCTTGGGTATGATAACACCAGCTGGTGGACGGGTGATGTGCTTGTGGGGATCTGGAAGCTTGTAGATTGAGCATCTGGTTAAGTGAAATGTAATGACCGTTAACTAGGCTGCCACTAAATCATAACCATATGGGGCAAAAGCAATTGAGCTTACATCACTTGATTATCCATGATGTCCTCAAGCCCATCTACAGGAGATCTGAAGACAGGAGGGGATGGGTCCCCACCGCAGAGTGCAATGTAACCATTCATTCCTCCACTAATAAAAAAAACAAGAGCAGCAATGTTAGAGAAATCCAACTATAAACACATAAAGCAGGCCAATATATTTGTCAGATCTATTCCCCCACCCCACCCTGCACGAAAAGAAGACGCCACATTCGTTTCTGTGCTGTGTACTCATGGACTTTTGATCAAGAATTCTGAAAAACTTAGCTAACCTAGCTGAAGGATCAAGTTTTTCTTCGATTCCCCCACGGTCATTGTCTGGCAGATTCCCGAATTTACTGTTGAGAGAGTAGATATAAGGAGAAAGTGAATGGGAGCCATTCACAAAAAGCATATTGCACATGGTACTGTTTCTCCTTGCTTCTTCAGGCTATACAAAAAGAAAGAGAAGTAGATCTTAATATGTTTTTTTCTATACCATATTGCTTACAAGCATATTTGTACAAGAAGCTGTCTCATTTCCATACCGTCAAAGTATGCTCAACTTTTTTAATCTCAGCCAGCAACCGGTCTTCTTCTATAAAGGGCAGTTTTGCTATCCCCTGCGAAGTATGCACTGCTCTTAGTGATGACCAGTATACAAATAATGAAGCAAAATGTTCTCCTAGGACATTTAATTAGAAAGGTCACATGTATGACACATAATTATGCCCTGTTAAGTACCTGCCAAGAGAATCTTTTCCCATTCATATCTACTTCAAAATCTGCACAGTAAAATGGGAGAAGAGAGATTAGAAAAATATCTTTGCTCAAGAGAGAATCTGATAGTACAGCTCATCTCTTATGTTCACAACATCACCATACCAGTTGGATAAAAATCAATTATTGGTGACTTTGGATCAGTCATCAGTTGTCGATACTTTACAGGAAGTGCATGAGCACTGAAAATGAGATGTAGCAACCAATAAGAAAAAAAACACAATGATTAATGAAGACAAAAGAGATGCAATCTTAGCATATTCACCTTGCAGCAGGGAAAACCCCCATTAGCTGATCAAATGGCTTGAATGGCGACCCAAGTTCAAAAGTTATATTGAGCTGACTCAAACTCCTTAAATCTGAAGCAAAAGGAGCATAATGATAAGGATAAAACCTGCATGCAGTAAGACAAATTTAGAAAGACTTCTTAAAATCTACAAACTGCATTACAAATAACCATTTCACTAATAACTGTATCAGCTAGAGCAAGCAAATTACCATTGCCATGAGCAGACCCCTTCATAGTAGTAGTGCATCACCCAACACAATCCTTCAGTATATTTGAGGGCCTACAGATGGAAGGAACACATCAAATATAAGATATACAAAAATGGGAGACTTTACATATCTAATAACAATCAAATGAAATCTTCTATCCACAAATGTGGATTGCTTCCCATAATATACTTACAACATCCCTACGTATTTCTTCCATCTGTTCAGGTGTCCTTGCCTCAAACTTTTCTTCATAGTACCTGTCCCTCCATCCTGGTTCTCCAAGCTTCACCTGAATATTTAATATATTATGTGTCATTTTAAGCCTTTGAAATGCATGGATACAAGAGGCCAGACCATAACAAGCAGAAATTATGATCTATGTTTAAAGACTTTAACCACACAGACACATAATGTAAAAACCATGGTAAGTATAGAAAATAACCAAATATGTGTTTTCAGTTTTTTATCTATATGTTCCAAAATATAGAAAAGCAAGTGTTATATGCAGTCGGCAGGGCTGACTGGGCCTATTGAGATGGTTAGGCAGTATGGCAGGCCAGATCTCTTAGGGTTAAGAGTTAGTTATTAAAAATTAGAATCAATCTATTATCTAGTCCCTTCTACTATCCTTGCCCTTGTGCCTCAGCAGCGAGGTCATGCTGCTTGGTCCAGGACCATCCAGGTTCATAACATAAAGACTCAAATGTCAACAAATTATAAGATACAGCAATATTTTGCAAACTTACATATTACACAAGATGAAAGAGGCAGTTTCAGTAATAAACAATTACAAAATGTAATGAGATATGTTTGGTGCATACATACCTTGTCCTCCTCTGGATTTTCAGAATTGAAGACATCTGATTTCTCACGAAGAGCATCCTTAAGCATAGACTTCAATTCTTCTTTGTTTTCAAGCTCCTAAGTTACCACAGGAAAATCAGATAAAATAAAAGAAAAACATGAAAAGCCTTCTTCCAAAACGAAGACAAATGAATGAACTACCTGTGCTTCAAGATCTTTTTCAGCCTCAACAATAGCAGCAGCAATGCTGGAACCTGATGATGATACTCTTGGAGCTTTCCGAGCTTGGCTGTTCCTTTCTCTGTGAGATCCATTCTGTTCATATGGTGAAGGAACAGCCCCAGATGCAAGGCGAGCCCCTCTAAAATTTGCAACAGGTACAATAAGATCATCTCTGACATGGGGATCCAGATCATCCCCACGCTTTGCTTGGGCCTTTTCCCGTTTTATTCTTTCTGATTGACGCTGTAAACAACATAAAGTAACTCTTTAACAATTGACCTGTACATATATAATTAGAAGCTTCCAAATATTATTTTTCAAATGTTTGTTTATAAAAATATTAATACAATTCCAATAGCTTATTTGAGTGATATATGGCACTTCACTTCCATCCTATGGATAACATATTATTAGAATCACAAGCACGGGTAAACGCTGGATCACAGACGTTGAACAGACAGTTTTTCTTTCATTCTGAAACACTTCATTTGCACGAAGTATGATGCAAACTGGGAAAAATGTGAAACCAATACAGAGAAGGTGGGAAGGAGGGGAGGGGCGTTGAACCCAAGAAAACCACAACCCTGTACTGTACCAGTAGTTACTAGGCCACAAGAAAACCCAAAGAAAGACTGGATTTAAACCTACTGCAAATGGGAACATATTTGTTTTGTTTTTACTGAAAGAGGGATTTAGCTGCCACTCACCAACATGAGAATATACCAGAAAATTGATCAAGTTAAAATGCCAATAGAAAGATTGCGAGCCCTACTATTATTTACAGGTATAATCCAATAAATTGAAATGCAAGAAATAAATTTTAGTATAGCCTTGCACACCTGATGCAAACGAGCCCTTTTCTGAAATATTTTATCCTCATAAGAGCCAACTGCTTGAATGAAGTGTTCGACTCTATTCAGGTCCGGCTAAAGTAACAAAGAAATAAACAAGTTACTGCAGAAGTACATTTGATTATCTCTAGTAGTTTTGAAAAAAAAAAATCAAGGGGCAACTCCAATACAATTAAACTTCTCTTACCGTGCAAGAATCTGTTAAATAGCCACCCATTGAAGGAAATTCTTTCTTGTACACAGCCATTAACAGATTAATAGCTCCCTGCAGATACACCAGGCAATCAGTAAATGTGACAAAAGTATAAGAGAGTAATAGGAGCAAGAAGTCATATTTCTAACACTGATACTTAATAGCTACTAGCTGCAGAGGTAGATATTTCAGTATAGGATTAGGGAATAAACCAGAAAACTAACCTCCCTGATCTCTAGTGTTGGCATATGTGGAAGAAAATCATTGCCAACAAAAAAGCACATGAAGATGAAATCATCAACAATGCGTTCAAAATCAATCTGGAAAGGCGGATTTGGCATTCTGAACTCATATTCTAAGTACTCCCGAAGGGTCCAGATATTCAAGAACTGCAAGGGCACAAAGTCAAGAAGCAATACAAAATGAAAATTAAGATCATCAGTACAGGTTGAAACAGCAGCATTACCTGGTATGGCTTCTTTGGAACAATAGCTTCACCTTTCTCATCATATTCCCCAGCTTTTCTTTTTGCCTTTCCTTCACAATTAGCAGCTAGATGTCCCACCTGACCACATAAGAAGCACTTGTCCTGCTGTCCAGGTGTAAAAACTACCTGCAAACATATAAAATGCATAATCTTTAACTGACCATTTTAAAAGAAAATGTTAAAAACAAAGTGAACAAGAAAGTTGTGTATCATCATATTAAGAAGAAAAAGTGTAGGAAACCCTTATAAGTACACATCCACACCCACTCACACTAATGTTACAAAGTGTCCATGATTGCCTGAACAAAAACAAACTCGATCTAGGAGGCTAGAAGGTGAAACATAGGTTTGCTTATACCAAATTTAATATGTAACAGAGAAAGCAGAAATCAGATGACAAATTTTTTTAATGAAGAAAAGCATTAATTTCAAATACACTACGGATGGCTTACCTCTCTCAATATAGAAAAGTGTACTTCATGAGTTGCTAAAGCTAACATTATGAGGTCTGCATCCTGCATGTGTAAACATGCAAACCTATGCATTAGCAGAGCTGAGGAAATAAAGTCCAATTGAAAGTATAGAACTTCTTTTCAAAAACATACCAGGCCGTACAAGCAATGGCGGGTGTTTGGATTAAATCCGGGGAGATTCCGTTGACCACGAATATACGACATTATTTTATGTTCCCCTTCACCAGGAACATTGGCATCAGATAGAATAACCTTCAAAATGATTTGGTCAGAACATATGTCATTTCTTCATTATTACTTTTTCCCGTTTGTAGCTTTTTTTACTAGAATAAAATATGATGTAATGTACGAACAAAACAGGAGTTCCAAAAATCAAAGTCCAAATTGGCAACATAGCACCTACTTTAATTTTTTTCCATCCAGGATCATAATTAAGTCTTTGATGGATGTAGTACTGTAAAGCAATTGAAAGAACAGCCATAAACTCGGTTCCTGGAGTAATAACATTAGAATCACAAGTCTGTGACTGCTGTTTTGCAGGAAGCCTTCTTCCTTCCCTCTCAAACTCTTCACGCAATCGTTCTTCCTCTGCAGCCTGGAGATAGAACAATACTGAACAATGAGAGAAACTACAAATGGTTGATAGTGTTAAAAAACCAATATTGAAATGACAGCGTATGATCATACACTGAACAGAGGATGATAATTCCACTAGAATACTGACCGCATCAGCTGCATCTTTTGCAGCTCTGAATCGTCTAGACCGTTGTTGGTTCATTTTAGCACGTGGAGCCACACCATCTGTAAAACACTGTATAATCAGCATATATGCAGTAGCACGAACTTTAACAACACTTTAAAACTACCATGTCTTCCTAATTGTTACTTATATATATATATATATATATATATATATATATATATATATATATATATATGACCATATGGAATCCAATTTCTAGGACACTAGAATAGATGGACCATAAAGTAGTGAGAACTGTGTAATCTGCATAAAGGTTCATAAAGAACATACCAATAGCCATGTACATAAGCTTCCTAGGCCGAACCATGATGAAGAGTCTGTCAATGTAATCGAACATGCACTGGAAAACCTCAGCAAATGTCGTTGGGGAGGGCTGTAGGAGAAAATACCATAGAGAAGTACAGTCAATACAAGTAATAGAAAAATACAAAGGTTCCAATAGAAGAAAAGTAGAATGCTTCCTATAAAACTACAGACAGAACAACAGCTGACACAGCCTTCTAGAGTCCTGTCAACTGCAGGTGCCTAAAGTAAAGATCCTAGGGTAAAGAAAACGTAGTAGTTTTGGTCCACATAGAACAGAGGAGTAACTTCATCATAGCATCCAATCCGGTGGGGTGCTATATATGATCTTGTGGTCTTGACTGTTAGGATTGTTCACTTATCTAAGCCCCGACCAAAAACGATTCTTGTGTCGGGATGTTAAGGCCTTCATGATGTTGCACATTAAGCATCTTACTAAGCATTAGTTGCAGCTCTAATGAAAATAGCCTCGGCTCCTCATAGGTAAGTGGTAAATATGCATTGCACACCATTTCGAGTGCAGGTCAACAGACAAAATAAGACTGAACTCGAATAATGAAAACTGCACAATTAGCTTGAAGCACTGAAGAACAGTTCCGTACAGGCATGTGTATACAAGCCGGGAGGAGGGGTGTAATTTTGCAGTCCCATTTTCTGTCGTAATCGGCTTACCAGTACAGCACAATCTCAAGGTCACCAAAATTCTCTCAAATAAAACCTCTAATATTCCCGTCAGCAGTTCATAGCTCTCACAAACCGACACGACAAGCACAAATCCCACAACATTTTACCCCAAAGGCGTCGAATTGCACCAGCTCACAGCTCACAAACCGACAAGCCAAGCACAAATCCAATCCAACAACATAGGCGTCGAATTGCACCAGCTCACAGCTCTCACAAACCGACAAGCCAAGCACAAATCCAATCCAACAACATAAGGCGTCGAATTGCACCATGCGAAACCAGAGACAAGCTGCTGCCAGCTCCTACGCGACGACGCATCTGGAGGTGGGAGAACAGAGAGGAGGAAGGCAGGCAGGCAGGCCGCGCAGCCTGGTAATAATGATTATGTACCCTGTCCTCGGGATGGAAGAACATGCATTACACACCACTTCGAAGTGCAGGTCAACAGATAAAATAAGAATCAGCTCGAATAATGAAAACCGCATGATTCGCAGTCCCATTTTCTGTCCTAATCGGCTTACCAGTACAGCACAAGCTCAAGGTCACCAAATTCTCTCAAAATAAAACATCTAATCTTCCCGTCCGCAGCTCACAGCTCTCACAAACCGACAAGCCAGGCACAAATCCAACAACAGAAGGCGTCGAATTGCACCATCCGAAACTGCTGCCAGCTCCTACGCTACGACGCATCTGGAGGTGGGAGAACAGAGAGGAGCAAGGAAGGAAGGCAGGCAGCGCAGCCTGATTATCCAGTGAATACGTACCCTGTCCTCGGGGTGGAAGCAGGGGTGTATGATGCCGTTCATGTCGAGGTAGAGGTTGTCGAACTCGAGGCCGTTGGGGTTGGGCTTGGAGGTGTCGACGGGGACGCGGACGCCCTCGATCTCGACGGGCTCCTCCTCCACCACGTCCACCACCACCATCGGGTACTTCTCCGCCAGCCACCGGTAGAACGCCGGCACGCCCATCTCCGCCGAATCCCTAACCCTAGAAGCGGTGGTCGCGCGCGCGGATGCGGATGTGGACGCGGGCAGAAAGAGGCTGGCGGGCGCGAAGCGGGGGCCGGGGGTGGGAGGAGCGGAGGCGCGCACGGGGTGGGAGGAGCGAGAGCCGAGAGGACCGGTCCGGGGGGATATATACGCTTTTGCTGCGCGGCACAAAATATCTCAGGAGGGGAGGGCGGTGTGGATTGCGGCGTTGACGAGACGAGAACCGGGGCGTCGGTCCGTGGGCCAAAGAATGAATATGTGCTGGGCTGTTATTATGGACTGATTCTGGATGTGGCCCAAAACTGGCACGACATAGGTTTTCTATATGGGCCCTTCTTCTCTTTTCTCGATACATTGGGCTCGCGGGTGGGCTTTTTGGTGGGCTTCTTTATTTTGTTCTATTGTGCCCAAAACTGGCTTCTCGGGTGGGCATCTTCTTAGCCCGGCAGATTTCCACAGTCCTTCTCACATGTTAATTACTATTGAATCTGCTGAAATCTGTCTTTTTTTCACTTGCCCGAATGGACCCGTAGTCCTTTTTGCATGCAGGTAGGTATAGTGACCGTCCACGAAAGTTGATTAACTTCCCTCAAAAAACAAAAA
>DXKC01006973.1:0-12870 GCA_031170775.1 Cymbopogon citratus
TTGGCCGACCGGGGGATCCTCTCCCCGGTGAACTCCTCCAGAATCCTCCTGATCCCTTCGATGGGCGCGTCGTCGTAGTTCGACGGGTCGACGGAGAGAAGCTTCATGACGTAGCCTTCTCTTCTCCCGGGTACCTCGGCATAGATGTCAGTGAAGGTGCCGCCCCTGTCAATGCAGAACCTGAACTTCTCCACCGTGCTGCTGCTGCCCATTGTCAGCCTCTCTCCCAATGGGGTCAACACTCAACAGACGACGAATTGGAGTTCTCTGAAAAGATCACAAAAGCAGGGTTGGTACTGGTACACCAGAGATTAATCAATCTAGAAGTGATGGCCCTGAGCTGTGTTGCGAATTCCTTTAATCTAATCTACCGCAAAGAATCAAGAACAGTGGATTAGCAGGGATAAACACTGCAGACTAGTCGGTCTTTAGCAGGGGGCGAGTGAGCAGGAGAACTTGCCTCGGTGCAAGAACGGCGGCGGCGGCGGCGGCGGCGGGGAGAGCGCTGGAGAAGGTTCGACCAAGCACGGAACCAACGTTGTTGCTGCAATGGAGGGAGGAGCCACACGATTGGAGTCGATTGGCAGACGAGGAGGAGAACGTGGGTTTGGATTGTGCATTTTGTTGGCTGGTGGGCCCATATCAACGTAAGCCTGTTTTCCCCGGAATTATTGGCAGTGATCACTACAGTACTGCTAAAGTTGGCGCTGATAAAAATAAAAGTTGGTCCTGAAGGCTGCTGCAACACCACGCTACCTTTTTAGAAAGCTCGAATATATTAAAACACTGATAAGTGCCTCGCGTAAATTGCTTTGAATAGGTAAATCAATCATTTGTCCTTGAGGATCCACCATTACATTAAAAGTGAGTTAGAGATTAGGGTCAGAACAGAGACAGAACCAGGGGACGGTAATTAGTTTAATGAGTGTATACATATTTAAATTTATAGCATAAGAAATAATATTTTTTACTTTTTTATTGAAAAGATTATAATTTTGGTTATAAATAGTGTAGGATTTTTAATAAAAACATTAAAATGTATTAAGATGTATACTTTATCATACTTAAAAATACAATCATATTTGTCCGGTCTCCCTTATCAAAATTGTTGGTTATGTCACTAGTCAATAAACCTCGTGTACATAGACAGAAGCACCTAGCAACTAGACATAAATCCTTGACCACTCTTGAGGAAAGCATTCAGAGACGGCCTGTTCGGCGGGTAGAAATCTGGCATATTTCGACAGATTTCAACTTATTTCCCCTCACAAATCACTATTGAATCTGTCATAATCTGTCGGCTTTCCTACCTGCCACAAAAAGTCTTAAAATGTTCTATTGGCACCACAACAATGCTCTATTGTATCCGCAGGAATATCCGATGCAACAACATCCACACTTTCAAGGTTGCATGCAAATAACCCGTCGATCACCATCAACATAAAATTCACCATGCACGACTACACTGCCAAAATCACTCAAGTTTCGGTTTTAGATTTTAAATTACTTTCTTTTTTCAGGATCTTCAGACCATAAATTATTGGGAAGCACCGAAACAGGGAGGGCGATGGGTCTGTTTGGTACGGGACCCCCAAAGGCCCATTGATCTTGTAGTGGTTGTTTTGAAGCAAAGACCAGAACTATTTCACCCGCGCAGAAGAACCTCATCATCGTGAAAAAATTACATTTGTGGTCTGGAGGACCAGAAAACTAGCATAAATGGGACTATGGGAGTTAGCATTGAACATGTTCGACATGACGCCATGGCGGTCTAAGTGCATGCAAAAATGAGTGTTGGCAAAAGCCTTTTTTTACATTTCTCTGTCTTCCACATCAGACTTTAGATTTTGCTGAGCTGTCAAAATCCTTGAACACAAGCAAAAATGAGACTTTAGCATTGAACATGTTCGACATGACGCCATGACGGTCTAAGTGCATGCAAAAATGAGTGTTGGCAAAAGCCTTAGTTTTTTTTTGACATTTCTATGTCTTCCACATCAGACTTTAGATTTTGCTAAGCTGTCAAAAACCCATCGAAAAATTGTTGGTTATGTCACTAGTCAAGAAACCTCGTGTACATGGACATAAGCACCTAGCAACTAGACATGAATCTTTGACCACTCTTGAGGAAAGCATTCAGAGAGTATAGGGCCTGTTTGGCAGGTAGAAATCCGGCATATTTCGACAGATTTCAACTTATTTCCCCTCACAAATCACTATTAAATCTGCCAAAATCTGTCGGCTTTCCTACATGCCACAAAAGTCTTGTTCTATTGACACCACAACAATACGCTATTGTATCCGCAGGAACATCCAATGCAACAACATCCACACTTTCAAGGTTGCATGCAAATAACCCGTCGATCACCATCAACATAAAAATCACCCTACACGACACACAGCCAAAATCACTCAAGTTTCGGTTTTAGATTTTAAATTACTTTCTTTTTTCAGGATCTTCAGACGATAAATTATTGGAAAGCACCGAAACAGGAAAGGCGATGGGTCTGTTTGGTACGGGACCCCAAAGGCCCATTGATCTTGTAGTGGTTGTTTTGAAGCAAAGACCTGAAATATTTCACCCACGCAGAAGAAGCTCATCATCGTGAAAATTACGTTTGTGCTCTGGACTCTGGAGGACCAGAAAACTAGCATAAATGGAACTATTGGAGTTAGCATTGAACATGTTCGACATGACGCCATGACGGTCTAAGTGCATGCAAAAATTAGTGTTGGCAAAAGCCTTAGTTCTGTTTTTTTTTGACATTTCTATGTCTTCCACATCAGACTTTAGATTTTGCTAGGCTATCTTAGCAATTAGCCAAACTGACATGGTTTATTGTACCTGTTCTAAGCCATATTTTAAATAGCCAAACTTTAGATTTGATCATTTGAATTGTATTGCTATTGCATGATTGTATTGCTGAGTTTTCATATATTGTTGTTTCTAAACAAATAGCGCGTAGCGTGAGCAGCCTTCTGCCGCTAAGGCTGATAGCTGGCACTCTAGCGGTGCTATAGCGCCGCTATAGCGTTCGCTATAGCGGCAATAGCGGCGCGGACAGCCTCCCGATAAATTAAATAGCTCGCGATTTAAAACATGGGTTCTAAGAGGACAGAATGGGTATTTCATTTTTCAGGAGTTGGGGCCAGCAGTACAAATTGTAGATTACCCAGTAGATACAATAAGAATCTCCTAGGCTACTCGCAACTAAGCAAACAATCTTCCACAAATAAAAAGAATAAAGTATAGACAGATTTTTGGTGCAACGTTCTAATCTAGGACCATGACTCTGCCTCCTGTCATCCTATACCTCCCTCCCCGCCCTTTCCTTTTTGTGCGACGAATTTTCCGGCACCCTCGCTCCTTGACCCCTTCCTTTGTGATTGAAAAGGAAACAACAAATCCTTTGCGATAGAAAAGGAAATAGCAAACACCCATCGATATCTTCCTCAGTGACACCGTCGTTCCCCAGCGCGATCTCCTCCTCATCAGCGACACCACCTCCTCCGCCTCGTGCGACGCCGCTGCCTTCTCCGCCGCTGGCCGGTGCTGCTCTCATCCAGATCCCGCCCCCATCCACTATCATGCACGCGTGCCTCGCCCGCCACCACACGACGCCACTGGAGTGACGGGCCGGCCAGGACGCCGGTGTTAGTCAGCAGCTGCCCCACCAATGCGTAGTTTTCGCGGCATCGCGCCTTCGAGATCAGACATCGCAGGGAAGGTGCCAGGGTCGGTGGGTGGAGGGCAGCCGCCGGCAGCCCTGCCCAGGAAGAGGGCGTTCTCCACTGAACTCATCAGGGACGAGATCGCCTAGGACATTACCGCCATCAGTGGCAACTGCCGGCGACGCATAAGGTAATTAAGCATATTGCCACGAATAAGGTAGTGCACCTGCAAGCACGGATCCATGCCGTTGTTGCTGGTAGGTTGGATCAACTCTCTGCTTTGTTGGAAATTAAGGAAATCTTGCTGGTTGGAGATTGGGGAGATCTTGCTTAGTCTTAGGATCGTGGCACTATTATGATTGCTCATAAGATGTTTGTGAAAATGCCAAGCATGTCTATATTTGTTGCAGTACACAACAGGTATGTTCTTGACTTCTTGTTATACAGGTGTCAGATTAGCTACGAACAACATATGTTGTGTGGGGCTTGGTAGGCACATTACTGATATTGTTACTTTACTGAATTATACTTGAACTCTGATGTAAGCTTGACGCTAGCTTTTTTTTTTTTAAAAAAAGTAATTTGTAGTGTTCATTGCCGTACCTAATTTCTTCTCAAGAATGTTCAAGCAAACTAAAAATTGTTAGGAACCAACGAAGCTAGATCATATCAATCTCTTTGACAAGTTTTAGCTGCCAAGAAATAATGCTTTAGTGCTGATTTCAGGAAGCTTTCATTCAGGCTGTATTTCTCCTTTTATCCAGAAGATCTACCTTTCTAATTATTGTAAGACTTCCACACTGATTAGTTAATTGTTTAGTATGCACTAAAACTATCTTATTGTCTAAATATTATTTCAAAATTTGACTTTGACATAATTTTGGTCATGTGGCTGTATCATCCATGACCAAATTTCAAGCAATGGATAGTCCTTTATGAACAACCAATTCATCTGACATTTGATCTCTGATGAAAAATTGTTTAGTTTTACTGATGTATAAAAAAATCATTCAGAGAGGTTAAGTCGATGTCCACATCTTTGCCCTCTCTGCTCGATATGGCGTCAGCTCTGTGGGTTCTTTGCAGCAACTTCTGATTTTACGGTGTCGTCTCATCTATGACAGCCTCGCCGACTCTGGGCCAAGGTGAGATTTTTGAACTGCAGCCCTCCTGCACACGTTGGCAATGGTCACCACTTGCGTTGGCTGTACTCAATGCATCTAATGCCTTTGTTTTTGTTTTTGTCTATGCAATGTCATTCGCTTAATTTGACCTTGCAAAGATTGTTCTAGCCTACATTCAGTCTCCAGGTTGTGTTGGAAAGTCTGGATCTGACTACATATTCATGCTTGAGAGGTAATTATGTGTCACCAAAACTGTTGATACCATTAAAATATGCCCTATTTAAATGCATCGACTTATATAAATTAATTGTGCCAGAGGTAATTTTTCCCATGAAGCTTTCTTGAGAAATGCTCGGAATAGTGAGGAGAAATTGAGAAAAGAAGCTATTGAGATAATTGATCTCAGTCATCTTGATGGCACTTCTATGCTAAGCCCTATTGATATATCACCTGATTCTATGTACCAGGTTGAATCAACGAACTCTACAGTTGGACTCAAACATTTTTACGGCTCACAGCTGCTGAGTGACAGGTACATAACTTTTCGTGATTTGTTTGGTATACTAGCTCAATTTATTTTTGAAATCGCAGGGTCATCAGTAGTTTCCTACTTCCAGATACTCTATTCTTCAACAAGAATTTATTATGCAAAAGCATGAGAAGCCAGGGGTTCAACAGAATATTCTCGCAAACTTCAACTACCATGTAATGCTTTATTCGCCTCGCACAACAAGTAATGGCAGTTGAATGGAACACATTATTATTATTCAGTTTTTTATGTACATTTTCTCCATTAATTTGAACTGATGTGTTTGGTTTGTGCAAGCTGTTTGTTTAGCTACTTGTAAGAAGCTACATGAGATTGGTGCCTTCACAGATATGCTTTTACCTGACAGGAAGTGGGAAAGGATAAAAGACTGACCAAAAAATGGAACAACACGCCATAAAGAGTTCTTTCCTGAACGGGTTGCTGAAATTTTGCGGGTTAGTGTTTCGTCCTGACATTACCTGAGCTTGAACAAAACTTAGTCTTGATGATGCTTTGTGAATTGCGATCTGCAACTTTGTTTTCAACAGGGAGAATGGATTTATCTGGAAGAGATGGTTACAAAAGTTCACAGTTTATTAAGCTATATTTGTATTCTGTGAACTCTGCAAACATTGGGACTTTGAAGGACCCTTTTGTTACACAACTTTCAAATTTTGCTCTTATTTGTGGGAAGGAGCGATGCAGAGGTAATATTTTTTTCCTGTTGATAGCACGCAACTTGATAAAATGAATGTTTAAAATTCTATAATGTTTCAATATTTTAGGTTTTTTCGAGGACGATAAATCTCTTTGTTGCTTGGACAATAATGTTTGCTGCACATGTAGAGGTGTGCCCTTGCACAAAATCATCGGATATTTGCATATATGGCAGGAATATATGAATTAGGATTTTTAATTTTGTTTCTTTGCGGGACTATTTTTAGTATTGGACAATGAGGCAGCGTTTTGCACCTATTATCTCGCTGCACTCAGTTTGGGGGCTTTGATAACACCCTCAAATCTCGGGTATGTTCAGATATGAATTTCCTTACGTTTCTTGACTTTCCGAAGAAATCTAACTCGAACAAACTGTCTGGGGGTATCAAGGACAGGGTGAACCTGCACAACAAGCTAGAGGTCTCGAGAATCAAGGCCAGAGTGAACCTGCACAAAAAACTAGAGGTTGGAGCTCGGTAGAATGTTAAGTAATTAGGATCTACGATTTTTTTTCGAGATGGAGGTGTGCCATTCTATGTTTGTGCTGTCAATTCTGTGAACGGAGTATTCAAGTTGTTTTTTAGTTTCACAAGACCTAGGTCCGTAATCTTCATGATTGGATGGATCAAATTTCCTTAGGGTTCAACAATTTTGTGTCCTTTTCCCCCTAGAGCAGTAACTATGGGCTCTCTTCTCACACGGATTTTTGTCATTTTGCCAAGTCTTTTAGCTATGATGAATTAATCTCTGTCAATAATTTAACACGGTATTCAGTGTATATGCAACAGATATCGGAGATTTCTTCCTACCGATCTTAGCCACATTACGAAAAAGGTCTATAATGTTGAGTTTGTGAGCCTGCGACGCCGCGCTCTGCGTGACTGTTAATTTCACGAACTTTGATTTTTGATTAAATGTCACTTTCACGTTGGTACTTAATTTCACTATTGTTGTCTTATTGTGCAAACTGTGTATTTTTAATACAATAGTTTAGTTGTCCCGTAGCAACGCACGGGCACGACGCTAGTAGAACACAAACACACGAACTGCAGAACGAATGCAATGTAAAACTTGCATGTCTGCACTCTGCAGTGTGCACACGCCACGTGTATGCTGCCCTCGCGTAGGACGGTTGTAATGAAGGATGCCTAACCAGATTGCTCTTGGACAGTTAGGCGAGACAAAATTCACCCTGTCGTGAGTACTTTGCCTGAGCAGGCTATTTCCTTGTCCTCTGGCCACCCGAAGTCTTCCAAGAATGACAATACCACACCATTGGACCAGCCAAAACCAGTCTGCCAAAACATGTCCATGAACTCAAATCAGAACAGATGTTATATCTCTCGTTTTACTGGTTAACAAAGTAATCCACAGCTTCTGTAATTACTACTAATAGAAGATACCAAGGCAGAAACATGTATGAGGTTGTCAGTCATCAGAAATGCCCAAACAGCTGACCATCGAGTCAATCTTGAGAACAGCTGATGAAAAGGGCTTTAGACCATACCTGGGGCTTGTATTCGCCGCCGCCTCCAGATTCTCCACAAGCGGTTACATTGTACTTCTCATGCATCGCGCCCGTCGATTTGTATGCGGCATAGTTTGTCCTAACCCACCTTGTAGCAATGTCCTCAGCTAATTTTTTGGCCTCTAATGATCCAGAATGCAACAGCCCTTCAGCTATAAGATGCTGTAGCGGGGCCCATCCATTTGGGAAATCCCTGTTCAATTATTTGCTCAACTGTTAAAGAAATTAGAAGAAATAAACATTTCCAAAGTTTCACCTGATGGAGTTTTAGTTTTCAGCGGGAACTAACCATTGTTGACCATTGTTTGTCAGGGAAGTTGCTATTCCAGCGGCATGAAGTAATCCAGATGCCTTGAGGCTCGCCATGACTCTCTTTGATTTTGCCTCATCAGCAAAGCGTACCGATCCTGGTTACTTGAAGGCAGTGGGATTAAGTGACAATATAAAGGTAAAACATTTTTTTTTGTAAAAAGATGCAAGAATTTCATCAACTTAATAATTGCTCTTCCAATACAAAGACAGGCAAAACAGGTTTCAATTTAGTAGCTGTCTGTAATGTGCAGTCTTGTACTAGAGCGTTACGTCCTTCACATAAAAAGGTACCTTCTCCGTTCATTCAAAGAAGGAATATAATAATAAAGAGTTTGCTTTCATTCATAAAATGTGAGCCAATGGTTATTCCTTCTTCCTGGAAACATGGAAGGAGCATGCTAATACCATCCAGAATTGTCAAAAAGCTGTTGCCGATGGTTACTATCCAGTTCTTTGTTAGAACAGTTCAGAGGATATTCTAGTAAACATATAAAAAACATGTAGCTGGGATAGTTTTAGAAATTGTCATAATAAAACATTGCACACTCTGGCATTAGAAACAAGCACATGCCAGTCAAGGACGCACCGGAATGGTATGCATTTAACCACAGTGGAATGAAGTTAGAAGCAAATATGTTGCGGTTCTGTGAGTTAGACTTCCATTCGTGGACTCCCTGGAATAATAAGGCATATCAGTTACACCACCAGGAATTGCTAAATAAATAGCTAATAAAAGCTGGATAAGATCGTAAAAGATTCGTTTGTGAGCACCTGACAGTCTGCATCAGCAGAAAGCCAATAGTCAAGCCACTGTTCCATCTCAGAGTTCCACAAAATAGAGTCAATTGCAATATGACGTGCTTTTGAAGCCTTTAAAATTTTTTCTGAAGTTGCGTTCTCTCCTAAGACTTGAGCCAAGGAACCAATATCCAGCTCCATCTGTGTCATGCATAAATGAAGCTAGGATTTATCACAATTGCAGCATTGTTGACTGGATTTAGATACATTCTCCAAACTATCTTCCAAGATGTGCTTAATATTATGCAGCCAAGTCATGCTAAACCCGGGACTGCTAAATCGTGGTCGCCTGCCAGAATTCTTCCCAGCGGTCAATTTCAAATAGCTCCCGACTTTTCATTTTTGGCAATAAAAAATTTCCACAACTTTCCTTTTTTGAAAAGTTTTCTACTTTTAGCAAAAGAAAGAAAAAGTTAAAACTCCAGTCACATAACTTCTGCTCTACAACTTATACGTCTTAACTTATAATCTAAATTATACGCATAACTTACATGATCTTTACTGTTTTTAAGTTATACTTAGAAATTATACATTTAACTTAGTATGTGAAAACACATAATTTTTAAAGTTTTAGCAAAAGAAAACCAAAATTACAAATCCAGATGAATAAATTTCCATCTATAACTTATACTTCTAAATTATTATCTAACTTATACACATAAGTGACGTGATTTTCAACGTTGTAAAGCCACAGTCTTAAAAATTTTATGTATAACTTAGGTACCAGAACATAGAAAAAACTTAAACACAAAATGACTGTAGTATAAGAAAAAAAAGTAAAAAAAATTCTTCAAAACATATTCAACTGGGATCTAGTTTTATTGATCACCTCATCATGTAGAATACACCAGTGCAAACGGAATTAAAGACGGATATACGGTTTCAAAATTATAGTAAATTGAAATAAATCTTTTTTTAGTTTACATCAGCGCTGACATCAGCACATGCAAATGAAGCACATAGAAGAAAAGAAGGAAAGATAGGGGGATGAGACACACGCACAGCGGGCTGGCTCGCACACCTCGGCATCGACCGCTTTTTGAAACCTGCGGTCGACCCCGATAATGGAACTGCGTGCTAAACCCACATACCATTCCACATCGAATTTCAATTACCATGATAAGCTCCACATATTACCTTAAATATGAATGTGTTCAAGTCCACAGGAATGATGTAAGTGGTTGACAATGTTGTCATGTCAGTAGAATTCCTACATAAAACAGTAAAACCATGATCGATTTTGGTGTGTCTTCTATTGCATTACTTGCTTTAACCAGTAAAGCTAAAGCAACAAAACTGATAGCTCGTTAGTTACTTCTTAATAAGGACAGTAAACATCCAAACCTCATCCATCGAGAGCTAAAGTCCCATCCTGATTCTGCTGTTGAAGCAATTTCGCGGTACAATTTTTCCTTAGCATCCATAGATTTAATCTTTGAAGCCAGTTCCTCATCCTTAAAGAAGAAAACTATATTAGTTGGTCCATTAGTGGTAAACTTTTCACTGCCACCAACAAATTAATTAAAAATATAGCCAAAGCTAAGGCTTTACAATTGTCGCACTTTCAGGCCTAGGTTTGTTCCACCTAGCCTGATACCGAGACAAATTATGGACCTGACCATGATTGTCCACTATAGCAACATTATGAATCTCTGCATATAGAAACAATGTAATGTTACCTTGCTTTCAATCATGCCAAAACATACCAGATAAATATGAACTGTTGCTGCCTTTATGGGTACCTGACATCCAGAAGCTATGCTCTTTAAGCAGAGAGTGGAATACTTTCCTGACAAACTCCACGTCACGAGTTGCCCTGTATACTTCTAAAACCATGGAACTTAAAAGTGGTGGCTGGCTACAGAGAGAAAGCATCTATCAGATGATGATGACCTCTTGGCAATATGTTGCATATACAAGTACAAGTAGTAGGAGCTGAGTGGGACTCCAACTAATCTTCAATCAGCCCTCTAATCTTCTCGTGAAGCTAAGTATATAACTTTAGACAGACATTATTACACATAAACCTTCCTTGTTTTGGGCTGTAGATGCAAACTAAGGATCAATCTGGTGCAGACAGTATTATCACCTTCGGTTAGTGTAGTAGGATCTTGCACCATTAGGAACAAAACCATATTTTTCCAACATGTATACAAGGTTAAGCACAATAGTCTTTGCCGTGTCATACATTTTGCTCACCAGCAATCCCCTGCATTGAGCCATATACCGCCATATAAGAAACAAAAAAATAATAATAAGAACAATGGTTATTTCATTCCCAATGTCTATTTGGATCAGTACGAGTAGCTTATACAGTAGCTGTAAAAAAAATCTAACAGCCATATAAGAGATCATCAGTAGGAACTAGTCAATAATCTCGTCTCAGAAAACTAATTCCAATGACAAGGCCACAGCACGGCGGCCAGCAAATTCAGGCGTACTGTACATAGTTAACTCCTAAATATACATGGTGATGACAAAAGGCGCACGACGCGAGGACTGACAGAGACATGGCGATGACGAAGCGTACGACGAACAGAACAGACAAGGTGATGACAAAGCGTACGACGAACACAGCAGGAACACACAAATGAAAATCGAGAGATTGCCTTACATGTGGGACCGCATCAACGATACTAACGAGAGAATAACACGTACCACCGAACTCCATGTTGGACATGTTCATCAATCAATTTGGTTCTTCCAAATCCCAAATCCCAATGGGAAAACGAAACCATGGATTTTGTACTATACGTGATCTAGGACTGTACTTAGTATATTATATGTTGTTTGATGGTAGCAGGCGAAGCGTAGCCGTAATGAACCAAAGCGGCGACGGTCAAATTAAGGTCAAACTAAGCGTAGCTAGCAATGCAGCAGAGCGGCGGCGGTCAAACCAAGAGTAGCCGATTAGCAGTAATGGAGCAAAGCGGCCGGCGGCGGTCAAACCAAGCGAGCGGAGACGGATTGAATTCGAATACCTGACGACCCAGTAGGAGTCCCAGTAGTATACCTCCCGGAACCTGGATCCCGGCACGACGACCCCGCCGGGGAGCGGCAGCAGCGTATGCCGTTCCGGGCGCGCGGGGACGTCGGGCGCCACGCGCCGCGCCAGCTGCTTCCACAGCGCGTGCACCTCCAGCGCCCACGCCCGCGCCTCGGGGCTCTGGACGCGGGGCAGGAACCCGCGGGGCTCGGGTTCGAAGTCCGGCGGCACGGCCGCCACGAGGTCCGCCCCAGGGTCCCCGAAGTAGCGGGACAGGAACTCGTCCAGCTCCGCCCGCGACGGCGCCGGGCGCGGCAGCGCCGCGAGCGCGGCGCCCGCGGCGCGCTCGTCCGTCGCCAGCGGCAGGTCGACGTAGAGTTTGGGGTCGAAGTCGTCAGGCCCCAGAACGCGCAGCGCCTCCGACTGCACCCGCTGCAGGAGCCCCAGCAGCGCGCTGGCGCCCTCGTCGGAGCCGCTGCCGGCGGCGGTTGGCGCCATCTCGGTCGTTGCGCGGAGACAGGGGAAGACGACGACGAGGAGGAGGAGGAGGAGGTGGTGGGGTTGCGGTTGCAGCGGGAACCCAGGCGCAGCCGCCATCCGCCGAGGTTTTTTTAAGGAAGCTACGTGGGGTCGCCGAACGTGTTGGTGGGGGTCCGGAGACGGTTACGGCGGCGAGGAGGCGAGGACGACGATCGTCTCCCGTAATTGGCTAGCTGCTGTCGGTGGGAAAAGGGGGTGGGGGACCCGGCCGGTCGATTCGACAAGTGGTTCGTACCTTCGTGGGCCTTAAACTGACAGGCTTTTTTTGCTAAAAATTTGTCATCTAAACAAAGCCCTAATCCAGATACTTTACTGATGGAAACATACTCTATTATAGTTTGTTCTAAGTCAATTTAGTCTAAATTTGATTAAATCTATAGTAAAGAATCTCTTCTCTGTCTCTACCTGATACTTAATTGAACAAATTTCTGTAACAAATTTCTGTCTGCCAAATTTCTTTTGTCTCACGTGATAGCCATGCAAAAGAAAAAAAACAAATTGTATCTTGACTAGGACTCAAACACTGTTGTCCGTATGTTTGTTAGACGAACCGCAGCAGGGTCCTGAAAACCGGACGGTACAAGCATATAGCGTCAATTTTAGCTGCAGCGGGGGCCTGGAAGACGACATGGAAGCGCGCCCGAACGCCAAAACTGGCGATTTT
>DXKC01006982.1:0-10961 GCA_031170775.1 Cymbopogon citratus
CGAAGTTCTTTCCCACAGGCAAGACAAATTCTCTTCGTGGGAAGATATCAAGTTTTCAGCAACAACATCATGAGACAGTCTCAGAAGCTTAGGAGCACTTTCAAGACTACATTCTCGAGTGTCCTCATCATGGCATGGAGAATTGGCTGCTCATACAGACATTCTACCATGGGCTCAGCAACAGCACTCGTGAGACTATGGATGCTGCTGCTGGCGGTGCTTTCCTATCACTTACTATACCATAAGCCACTACTCTTATGGAAAAGATGGCCTCCAACCAAGGTTGGAGTGATGAAAGAATGCAGACCCGCAAGAGAGGTGGAATGCACAAAGGAGATGGACATGCTATCTGCCAAGATGGACTTGTTAAAGAAGAAGCTCGATGATAGAGCCACCGACAAGAAAGATGTCATGCACATTGATGATTCATGCATGACTTGTGAAGAGTGTGGAGAGACTAGGCATTCAGGTGATAACTGCCCAGAAGTGAAGGAGGACGTCAACTACCTCAACAACAACAACTACTACCGTCCTCGGCAAGGCTGGAATCAGCAATAGAGGCCTAACTACTTAGGTAACTATCAAGGTAACAATTCTTCCTACAACAATTTTAATCAACCACCTTTGAGAGAGTTAGTGCTTAATTAAGGTAAGCTAATGGATAATCTGTCAAAGAAGCTAGCATGTAATGATAAAACTCTAGAAAATAATAATAGTAGAATGGATAATTTGCCAATGCTATTAAGAATCAGCTTAGCTTCAATAAAATGCTCGAATCTTAGTTGCAACAGCTTGCTCACTTTGCTCCTGCCGACGACCTAGGTAAGATTCTAGGGCAACCTAGAGGATTAGAAACTGCAAATCTTGTAGACATCTTTGATGCAGGAAGCTACACCTATGATCTACCCGTAGAAGCATGGACCAACGCGTCGCTGCCAATCAAGAAAGGTGATCTAGGGAGGCCGGTTGTTCCAATCTCCATTGGGGCCATGAACTTCAATGAAGCACTTTGTGATTTTGGTGCGAGTGTGAATATTATGCCCAAGGTGATATACGAGAAACTTTTCAATACCTATCTTTTCTCAGAAGCCACCTTGTGTTTGCAGCTTGTAGATCAGTCACTCAGCTATGCCCAAGGCATCCTAAAGAACGGATGCGTGCGAGTGGGTAGCTTGTACGTGCCTGCAGATTTTGTGGTCATAGAGACAGGAGGAGACGAGAGGTCACCCATCATTCTGGGATGACCATTCCTGAACACAGCTGGAGCTATCATCTACTCCAATAATACCAAGATTGTCTTCAATATGAAGGGAAAGAAAGAAACTTTCTTCTTCAAGGACAAAGTGTTGCAGTTCCCTGCACACCGACTAACTCAATACAAGTTGAAGAAGAACAAGAGCAAGAACAACAACAACAAGAAAGCCTAGAAGGTGAAGACTGTGAACATGGTCATAGCAGTTCACAGAGAGTATGACTGTTATCTTAAGTCTCCGCATCTTATCAAAAAGGACGATCCAGGTGTCCCGACCATTCAATGCTCCATCAATAAGTGCTCTTTCTATAATGCAGTCTATGACACTGGATCAGGTGTTAACTTAATGGCCAAGTAACTTATGAATTTCTATATGGTACTATGCCTTTGGACCCCTCCTGTACGCAGCTGTAGATGGCGGATCAGTCCTTTTGCCTCGTGGAAGGGATAGCCAAAGACGTCCCTATCCAGATCGACGATCATTACGTCCCCACTGACTTCCTAGTCATCGACATGGGTGAAGATGAGTATGATCCACCCATCATCCTAGGAAGACCATTCCTCAGTACTACCAAGGCCATCATCTACATTGGAACCGAGGAGATCCACTTGCAGTTCCCCTCAGAAAAGGTACGCCGGCAGTTCATTAATGATTATATAATTGATGAAGAACCAAGGAAGAACAGGTCAAGGAGAAGGCAGCGTAACCGTTACAACAAGAAGAAGATCGCTATGGACGGATGGGCCGACTATAAGGGAGAAGTCTCAAGATATGAAGATCGGTACCCCGATGAAGAGAAAGCCGTCAAAGAGATAGTATCACCAAAAGAAGAGATCCCATCAACTTCCTCCTCCAAGTCGTCCTCACCTACTAGGCAGGTATGGAAACCAAAGGTAAAAATAGAATCAACTTCTATACTTGGTCCTATACCAGTGGCGCCATCCACTGCGCCTCTTACACACTGAACGAACAAGGAGGTCTTGTTCGGAGGACTTAAAATCACCGAACGCCGCGCTAAGAGGTAACACTTGGTACTTATTTGCATATTTCCTTTTCTGCATTATATTTAAATTAGCATATTTACTTTACATCTTATTACTACATTAGAAAAGAAAATAAAAATAGCATGCACTGCATATTAAATACTGAAGCCCCATGCTCATAGCTTTGTGGCATAAAACCCAGATTGTCTATTTGCTGTGGCGGCATAAAAAAATAATAAAAATATTGCATTCCTCATATTTATAATTTTCTGCATAGCATAAAAATGAAAATACCAAAAATATATAAAGATCCTACTACATTAAAAATATATTATAAAGATCTAGACACGTGCAGCTAGGAGATTTTTGGACTAACACTTAACCAGTTCTATAAGCTTTATTGTCTATTTAAGCTTCGCAGAATTTAAAGGATCAAGAAGAGCTAAACAGGCAAAGGGATGACCTGTCCCCTGTCTGAGTGCTGTCTTCAACAGTCAAGTGCTGTTCTCGATAGCAACCATCACCTTCACTGCCCGTCAGCAACATCAACAGACTACGTCAACATCTAGCTTGGGGGAGAGCACCCCCTATATCAAGCTAAGTATCTTTCACTTGGCTACTTATCCACTTATAGTATATTAGAATAAAAACAAATAAAAAGATAAATAACCTTAGAAACCCAATAAAGATTTCTCTATATATTTTTATAAATAATTTCTTTTTAGATAATAAGTGGCTAGCTAAATAGGAGAGCTCTTAAAAATGAATCTGTTGCTAAAATAAACCCTTAAGAATTAAACTCTTATATGAAGATGATGAATAGTTGCTCTGCCGTAATTCTTTGCAAGTACCTAGTTTTCAACCTTGCACTTTTTGAATTTTAGATACAACTGTTTAGACTTGAATCTTGCTCTGAACCTGACATCTGTGGGTAGCGAATGTTTGATCTAAGTCTGAGTAGTTGACGGATATAATATAGAAGGTCATGAGCTGCTTTTTACCTTACTCCTAGAGATACTAGAATTCTAGAGAATTTATTTTGAAAATATTAAATTACCACATGATGAGTTCCTTTATGACGAGAGTTCAAAATTCCTACCACGGCCATATACTCATGCTTACTAGATTAGGAAAGCCATCCAGTCATATATATAACTTTGTAGGCATTGAGTGTGGTTAAGCTGTGTTGACCCTCAGAAACTAGTCATGTAGTTAAAGCTAATTATGTGCTCTCCATCCATTGATTTTAGCTACTTCTGTCCTCTGAAGTACGCATCCACTCATAGCCACTCCACCATATCCAATATACTTCCAACCGGAAGTACCACCCACACATATATATATTCCATCTGTGATGTTTCTATTTAAGAGACACGCACCTATGCTGCTCCTACCCTGGAAGTACGCATTCATTCACGTACACGTTCCATCCAAATCCACTAAAATATCCTACTCCTACACTAGGAGAAGACACCTAAAAATATTCATTCCAAGTATACTGATCTACAGCTCCAATTATGAGTCAATACCCCCTACCATTGTTTGTGCAATAGAAGTTGGTTTGCTCTAAAAAAAAGAAGAAAAGAAAGAGGACAAAAGTCCCACAAAAGAAAGAGAAAAGAGCAGCCAAGTCATTGAAGAAATTAAAATTTCAAAATAGGGAGGTAAGTTATCCCCAAGGAGTAACTGTAGAATCCGATTTTCATTACTCACCACTTCACTCATTCATTATCATCCACTTCATTTATTTCTTTCCCCTTACGCACATATGACTTGATTGTATGATTAGAACCTCTGGATCCACGGTTTAACTATGCAATACATGTAAGTAGGTTTGAGATTTTCTCCCCACCTATGAGCTCCACAAAAGCCTATTAGAAGTAGGGTGAGAGAGAGGTGTCGATGTTTTACCACCGGTAGCCTACCATGGGGGTACTCGTGGTAGTCTTTTGTTCGGGCTTCGGCGAAGGGTGGAACTCGGTGGTGCACGCAAACGGATAGACGTTTATACTGGTTCCGGCCCTCGAAGAAGTCGAGTAACAGCCGTACGTCCAGTCTTAGGCGTGAGCCCGTTTGCGTTGTATTGCTATAAGTTGGCGATTACAATCGTGTTATGGTGTGAGTTGTGTGTTCTTTTCTCCTCCTCCCGAGTCCTCTCAACAGACCTTTATAGTCCAGGTGCTGTTGAGAGTCCTTCAGGTCCTAGTCGGATACAAAGATAGAGTCCTATACGGAGAGCAACTATGCTTCGTACCTAACTAGGACAGGAGACTATCGCACGTGGCTTTGCCTGGTGTCTTGGTTCCTGCTGTCTTGTGGTTCCATCGGGCGAGTCCTTCCATCTGGGTTCTATCTTGCTGAGGACCCTAGGGGGTCCCACACCGACAAGCCCCCGAGCATTTCATAGTTGAACTCGGAGAACTCGCGGATAGGAACTGTCTTCCGGTTCTCTTGAGTGAGACTTTGAGATGATCGTCTTGAGTACTTCTAGACTTCTTCTCCTCCTTCTTTGAAGGTGGGTGCAATTTTCATGAAAAAAATTGCACTCACTGAGTGTAGCCCCCGAGCCTCTTGCTTTTTGGGTACAAAAAAGCTGGAGGGTCTAGATTTTTGAATTTTTTATTTTTGCTTTTCTTGGTGGGTCATCCTGCAGCCCCCGAGCCTCAGCCGGGTTCTTTTGGAGAAAGAACTCGGATGAGGGTCTTGGTGTCCTCCTGGTTGTTGTTTTGTGGATATTCCTTGGAATATTCTTCTTTTTGTCTTGTTGTGTTTTTTCTGCTTTCACTGTTTGGCTTGTGAATCATGTTGTCATGTCAATCTCTGGCTCTGCTGCTTTTACTATGCCATCCTCTGCTGAGTCGTCGCTGAGTCACTGCTGAGTCTGCCCTCTTTACTCCTTCTTTTTAGGTGAGGATAGTATTGAATGGTACTATTGATTCCCATGTTGTGGATTTCTTCTTCGTGGACTTGGTTTACCTGCTCCATTTTTTCTTCTATAAATAGCTTTGTTGAGTTGTGCTTCTTCTTCACAGCTTCTTCTCCTGTCTGTTGCTTGTATTGTAGAATGGCGAGCTTTTGTTGCGAGCCCCCAAGCTTGTTCTTGTCTTATTTATTAGGATTTAGCCTCTGCAATCTTCAAAGGGTACTTATGCTATTCTGTTGTTATGGCGAGTTCTTGAACGAGCCCCTGAGAGTCCTTTTGAAGAGTAGCAAGCATCTGAGCGAGCCCTCGAGCTTGTTCCTGGGTTGTGGCGAGCGGTTGAGCGAGCCCCCGGGCATCTTCTTGAATCTTCTATAGCTTGCTTCTTGTGAATGGTGTAGGTTTTGAGAGAGGGACTAGTAGCAGGCTGGTCCCTGGGCAGAGTCTTCTTTTTGAGGGCGAGGTTGCAAATGGTGTAGGGTTTGAGAGTTTGGTGGTTGTTGTCTTCTTTCTAAATCTTCAAAGAACCCACCACAATTGCCTCGTTTGTCCTCACTGAGTTGATTAGCATGTGGGTGGTTGACTACGTCGACAAGTCATTGTGTGCTTGCACTTGGCTTGTTTGTTGTTGGATCACTTCTGCGTGTTGACACAGATCAGCACGTGTTGGTAGGCTTCTCCGAGTTGTCTTGTGCTGGTGGTCTGGTGTCTTGACGCCGGTATGGTTGACTTGGTGATTCTTCCTCTATCCATTATGACAGCTTTGGGTGCGAGTTCTCTTTGGTGGATGCGTTGCCTGAGTTGTTTCCTGCTTTATTGCGTAGAGACTTAGTAAAAGTTGTGCTGCCCTTCTTCTTGGTTCATCAGGTCTTTGTTGCCTTGTACAATATCTTCTTGATCAGTGTCGTAGTATGTGTCCTTGAGTTGTATTGGAGGAACTATGAGTCCTTATTCTTGTATTCTGGGTCCTTCTGATTTAGTCTTGTGTTGTATTAGCGAGATCTGAGTTGTGTCTTTGTAATCCTGAGTTGTATCAGCAAGATCTGAGTTGTATCTGTGCAATCCTGAGTTGTATCAGCAAGATTTGAGTTGTTTCTGTGCAATCCTGAGTTGTATCAGCAAGATCTGAGTTGTATCTGTGCCATCCAGGGTTGTATCCTTGTGACTCTGAACTGTCTGAGTTGTATTTGAGTGACGCTGAGTTGTTTCTGTAAAAAAATGAGTTCTTTTGTGTTGTGTTCTTCTAAAATATATATACTGCTCGTGTGCTTTGTTTGAGCTGAATCTCTGAGTTGTTGTGTCCTTTGCCGGTTGTACTATGTGACGTGGAAGGATAAGTATCCCATCTTGTCTTTCTATCTCCACTGTTCGTACGACTTGACCGTTGCTCAGGCTTTCAATTAATTGCGGAATGGTAAAAATTTGGAATTCCAACTGCTTACACCCGAGAATGACGGTTGTATCCTTATTGATCCCGTTTCTTTTCTTTATTACTGCCCATCATTACTTTTAACTGCCCCTTCGCTCTCCTCGACGCATCCGCTTCTTGCCTTTGAGAGAGAAAAACCCTCGAATATTCCCCAATCTTTGCCTCAATCTGCTTCTGCCACCGCCCGTCTGCCTAGATTTCTTGTAGATCTTCTTCTTCTTCCTGATCTCTTGCTGCATTTGCCTTTCCATAGCCAAGAAGGGCAAGAGCAAGAAGACTTCCGCCGATATCGATCAGGAACAAGCTCTGGAACAGATAGAGAACGCCAAGTTCGTCGACATGCGGGCGATGCAGTGGGTCTGGACTCCTACGTCGATTCAGCCCGCCGAGGTTGATTTGATTGTTGCGTACGGTTTGCTTCAATCACAGTCTCTTTCTGGTTTCATCATTCCTGTTGATCATGTTGTTCCTGCCCCTTCACCTTCTCATCTTGTTGTTTTCCTGCATTACTTCTATGTCGGTCTCTGCTTTCCTCCCTCTGCTTTTCTTTTTGAGTTTCTTTGGTTTTACGGTATTGGGATTCATCATCTGGCTCCCAATAGCGTTCTCCTTCTTTCTATCTTCGTGCATCTGTGCGAGGCCTATCTTGGAATTCCCCCCTGCCTTCATCTGTTTTGTTACTTTTTTTGGTTGAAGTTTGCCAACGCCTCTGCTCCTCCTCCCTTTGGCTGTTGTATCTTTCAACGCCGTCAGGGTATAGAGTTCTTTCCTCTTAGCCTTCATGATTCCTTGTCTTGGGTTGATAAGTGGTTCTATCTTCCCAAGCCTTCTAAAGATTTCTTTTCTAACTTTGCTTCCGCCCCCACTCGTACCAATCGGTGGAGTGCTCGTCTTGCCGATTCTGATGTTGATGCTCTTGCTCCCTTGCTTTCTTTGGTTACTGCTGCCAAAGATCATGGTGTTACTGGTCCTGCCTTATTTGCGAGTTTCCTTCATTGCCGGATCCAGCGTCTCATGGAGAGGGTGAATCTTGGTTTTGAATATGTTGGTTCTGATGATCCTTCTCGGATGGCTTCTGGCGAGTTGTCCGATGAGAAATTGCTTTCTCGGCTTCGAACTTTCTTGAAGTCGGTTGTTTCTCTGCCCGTGATTCCAGAGGAGTTTAGTCGTGCTAATCCCTCTGTGCTGTAAGTTGAATCTGCCTCTGAATCGTTCATCTTCTATTGTGTATTTGAATGCTGATTTCTTTGATTTTTTTAGGGATATGGTCGTGATTTCCATCTAGATTTTGCACCAATTGATCCTACCATTCATGTGGCTGTTATGCCTCCTCGGGCTGCTTCTGCACCAACTGCTATGCCCAGTCGGTTTGTATCTGGTCTTTCTGATGCTTCGGGTTCTTTTGTTGAATATACTCCTCTAGCATGGTTGTTACGAATGTTGTCTTCTTCTAGTAGAAAGCGTTTTGCTTCTATTTCTGTTGCTGCCTCTGCTACACCGAGCAGGAGTACTCAGGCTAGAGCTTCTTCTCTGCCACTTCCTACAGGTAATATTCTGATAGGTATGTCCTTTGGATGTTTGAGGGATTGATTTCCTGAGTCCTTTTTGATGAGTGCTTTTGCTTCTTGCTTCTTTTAGACGGTTTGTCACTGCTTCTGCATGAGCCTGAGGAAGAGAATGAGGTGCCCCTTGCTATGCGGCGGTGAGTATTCTTTCTAAGTCCTTTTCCTTGCTTTATTTTGGATTCTGGGTTCTTTCTTTGATCTACTTTCTTCTTTAGACATGCCCCTACGCCCTGTCCTGATCCTCCCGCGGCTCCTTCTTCGGTGACGATCGATGCTTCATCGAGGGATGCTTTGGAGCGCCCTCTGACTTCTTTACAAGTTTGGCGAGCTGTGCGGAAGGTTGTCTTGAGGTATGAGTTCTTCTTTTCTTCCTTCTTATATTTTGCTCGAGTTCTACTTTTGATCTTTCCTTCTTTATGTAGGCCCTCTAGTACTGCTATTGCTGGTCGCTCTGCTGCTGGTACCATTATAGGTCCCGTTGTGAATTCTGGGGGAGGTGTTCCTTCTGTTGAGCATTTGGGTGGTGTCCTTGCTGCTGAGGACTCTCCACATGTTCCTGATTCTGCTGCTGCTGATGCTGTGTTGCCTGATCCTGCTGCTGCAAGTTTGCCTGCTTCTGGTATGTGGCTTTATGTTCCCTTCTGTGTGGAGTTCTTTCTTTATGTGTTTTTACTTTCTGAATTCTTCTTTTTTGCAATCCTTGTTCCAGCTTGTTCTGATGATCAGGCTGCTCGTGAGTTTGTTAATTCTCTTTTTGCGGATGTGCCTGTGGAAACTTCTACAGTTGAGAATGTTGTTGTGTCTACCCCTTCTATTGGGGATACCTCTGCTCCTGCTGCCCCCTCTGTTGCTGCTGAGGCTGTTGCTCTAGTTGATTGGTCTCATGTTCTTAAGACTGTTTCTCCGGCTACTACTGTCTCTGCTCAGCTTGTCTACGCCTCGTCTTCTGCTCGACCTGCTGAGTTTGAGCTGAATCGGGTTGCACGGACAGCTAAGTTGGCCGGTCTGGTGTCCCGCCTTGATGAGAGGATGAAGGTAAGTTTTTGAGTTCTTTTGGTGACTCTCTTGCTGTTTGGTTTTCACTTCTAAGTTTTTTTCTTTCTTTTTTAGGAGTATGTGCGCGATCAGGATCTTCTTTATGTTGCTGCTAAAATTGCATCTTCTGCTCGGATTGAAAATGAGCTTATCAAGGTAAAGGCTGATCTGGAGAGCATGATGGCTGCCTATCAGAAGCTTAAGGATACTGAGAACTCTTTGCAAGGCCAGTTGTCGATTTATGTGGCGCAGTCTGTTAAGTCCCAAGATGACATTGCTGAGCTAAAGCAAGAGAATCGAAGTGAGTACTTGCTCTTTTCTGTTTTTGTCTTTGCTCTTTATATTTGCATGGTTTTGACTCCTTTCGTTCAGGGCTGACTCTTGCCAGGAATGATATGATGAAAGATCTGGATGCCTGCAAACAGTCTCTGAAGGTTGCTGAGGAGAGTGCTGAAACTGTGAGTATTGTTCTCTTGTTCTGCTTGTTTGAGTCCTTTTTATTCTGCTCTTTGTGTCATTGTTGTTTCTTTACTTCTTTTAGGCTTCAAATTCTATGGCTGCCTTGGAGTCTGAGCTGGAGGCTTCACATGCTCGGTTTGATAGGCTGTATGATGCCTATTCTCATGTCTTGGCCTATCTTTGGCTCCCTGAAGATAATGATCTGACAGTTCAGGAGTTCTACCCTCTGGTGCCTCAGCTCTTTTATCAGTATGTCCGGACTTCTTTTTGTGAGTGTGCTGGCCATCTTCTTGGATATGCTCGTTTCTTTGCTCCGGCTGCACCTCTGGATAGGGTCCTTGATAAGGAAGTACCTCCTGAAGACTTCGAGCCGCTGCAGAAGGCCCAGGCTGATGTTGCTTATCTAGCCGATCATGTTGCTGATATGTTTGCAGCCCCAGTTTCTTCTTTAGATGCTTGAGAAAAACAATGTCTTGTCTGTCTTGATACTGTCGGTCGCCTGCTTTTTTATGGGGCGAATTTGTTCTTGTGGCCTGTTGGTGGCCTGTAATTTTGTCTGCCTGCTTTCTTGATAGGCGATGATACTTTATGGCCTTGTTCATGGCCTGCCACACTTGTTCGCCTGCTTGTTGATGGGCGATGATACTCTGTTGATTGTATATATGTCTGTGCAGGCTTCGTCCTGTCTTCTTTTGCTGATAATCCTTGTGGTCTTGATGCTTCGTAAAATAGGGTGTTGCTTCATTCTTGATTGATGTTTCTGATAGCTTGTTTGTAAGAGTTTGAAGGTTGTTCCTTTATTCGAGTTCTTTTCATAGCTCGGGTCATCGTCTTGTAGTCATGAGGGGTTCTTCTAGTTCCCCTTGGTCTTCTTTATAGCATTTAAAGGGTTCTTCTTGACCATTAAGGGTTCTTCTCATTACCCTTGGCCTTCTTTGTAGAATGGAGAGGGTTCTTCTTGATCATCAAGGGTTCTTCTCGTTACCCTTGGCCTTCTAGATCGTCAAGGGTTCTTTCTTGGTTCCCTTGAGTGTTTGTTGTTGATGCTTCAAGGGTTGTTCCTCTATGATTGAGGCCCTTGGTTGTTGATTTGTCGGTGATGGTCGGCGATGGTCGGCGATTGTCGACGATGTTCCTCCTTTCTTATGGAGGAAAGTAGTTTTTTTGAGATATTATGACGGTCTCCGGAGTGGCGATTGTCGGCGATTTTATCGGCGATTGTTGGCGATTGCCGGCGATGTTCCTCCTTTCTTATGAAGTGAACTTATATTTTTTCAAGATATTATGACCATCTCCAGCATAGCCGTCCCTTTTCGG
>DXKC01006994.1:0-10292 GCA_031170775.1 Cymbopogon citratus
GATTATAAATAATAAGACGAATTTTTTGAACAAGCTAGTACATAATTAGACAATAACTGTAAAATACAAACGAAAATACTACAATAAACAAAGCCCTTGGTTGATTTCCTTGGAGTGACCCATGTGTCTGAACCGATTTTCCTTTGCGTATGGTTCCTTCCTTTTCTTTCTGCTCAACTAGCCTTCTGATGCATTCTGCGTCTTGTTTAGTTTTCCAAATTCACCTCCCAAATTCACTATGTAAAAAGAAGATTCTCCATCACATCAAAATACTGGCAAATGCATGGAGCACTAAATGTAGATGAAATCAAAAACTAATTACACAGTTTTGTTGTACTTAGCGAGACGAACATTTTAAGCCTAGTTAGTCAAAGTTTGGACAATTTTTACCACATACAAACGAAATGCTACAGGAATTCTGAAACAGCGTTTCTGGCCCCAAATCGGCGATCTAAACAAGGCCGGCTAGAATTCCTGTAGCAGAATTCATGTAGCATTTCGTTTGTATTTGGTAAAAATTGTCCAAATTTTGACTAATTAAGCTCAAAATGTTCGTCTCGCAAAGTACAATTAAACTGTGCAATTAGATTTTGATTTCATCTATATTTAGTACTCCATACATGTACCGGCATTTTGATGTGACGGGAATTTTTTTTTTTACACCGTGAAATTTGGGAGTGAATTCTTTGAACTAAACTAGACCCAGAGAGTCGGAGATGTATAAATTTTAGCACTGGCAAAGGCTAGACAAAGCTTAGCTCGCCACAGCACGCCATGTCTCTTTCTTCTTGCTAGAGCGGCGGCGAGTGGATGAGTGACGGTGACCGACGGCCTCGTGACAAGTACTAGAAGTCGCACCATGAAATGAAGGCCCACGGAAGCTCACAAGTCAGGCCATGTTTAGTTTCCAAATTTTAGAGATGAAAAATCACTGTTCCGGTGTTGTAGCGCACTGTAGTATTTCGTTTGTATTTGGTAAAATTATCCAAATATTAATTAATTAAGCTTAAAATGTTCGTCTCATAAAGTACAACCAAACTGTGCAATTAGATTTTTATTTTATCTATATTTAGTACTTCGTACATATATCAGTATTTTGATGTAATAAAGGATCTTATTTTTATACTGTGAATTAATTAGACCTCACAAAAGATGCTGGACCTGCGTGAGGGCACCAGCAGTACCGACCTGTGACCCCTCCAGTCATTCCATGTCTCTCTATCTGCATGCAAGAAGCGGGTCTCGTCTGTCGCCGGTCATCTGCTCTCGCCTGCAAGATGCTGTTATTATGCCCCAAAATTGATGGTGCAGTACTCCTAGTAGATAGGATGTGACAGGGAGAGATCGATAGATGGCGGCGTACGTGACGGTCCGAGCCGCGGACACGACACGACGACGCGACGCTGCCCGGGGTATCCAGTGCACCGCGGGGACACGGGCGCGACCGTATAGTAATCGGAAAATCCTCTACGGAGTACGTACACCACAGTACTCGTACTCCTTTTTTTTTTTTGACAACAAGTACTCCTACTCCTTTGGATTGGAGAACAAGGTGGTAGAAACGTCCCACGACAGTGACGGCCTTACTATTTCGCTTTGGTGGTGAGCTCTGTCTTTCTAATGCAGAAGGCGAGCACATCCGCGGATACGCCTGTGGTGGCGAGGAGGCCGGCCGGTGCTATGGTTTGGTTTGTCTTTCTTTCTTTGTTCGCTACACTACAGCCCACTACACGTACAAAAAAGAATTTAGCCCAGTAGAGTCATGTTTCTTCCGTAACTATAATAACTAGAAATTAACTCATTCCTCTTAAATTAATTGGAATGTCATTCCTCCTTGTGACTGTTTTGATCTAGGTTGTAAAGGCTTGAGCTACGTGGGACTTCGCTATTGTTCTTACTCTTTTTGATAAGTCTCCATCGTCTAAGAGAAAAATTCCAAGAGTCTCTGTTGTATTAGAGGCCGTTTAGCCAGGCTTCGCTCCGCGTGCTCCTCCTCCTCTACCAGAGACGGAGCACCTAAGCCTGATTTCCTGGTTTCGCCTGCTGTACCAAAGAACGGATCCTCTCCACCAGTTTAAGGATAGAAGCACTCCTCCTCCCAATAATGTTTGGTGTGGCTCCGCTGCCGGGGCCAAAGTCGGAGCCGTGCGGGAGCCGCAACAAACATGCCCTTAGATGCAGACCACTGTTTCGCTGCTCCTCAAGCAAAACTCCTCATAGACGTTTTGCATCTGTTGCTCTTTTGTCGCTCATTGGTTACTCCTTGAGTCACCCTTCCTAACGAACGATAGATATTCTTGTATTTCCATGCTTCTAACGTCACTAGAAGCAAATCATACTTCATCCTATTATGAAGAATAATTAAATGTTCGTTTTGGTAAGTTGAGACTGTATCATTTTCCTAGACATGCAATACTAAAGTAGAGTCAGAACCTGAATTGGACCATAGAGAAATGGCTATCATCGCCACTTTAGCTGATTTGGTTCAACCGAATTGGGAGCAAGAAGTCGAGCACCTCATTCAAAATGAAGAGCTAAATACATATGTTGAGCTTGGTAAATACTCCATTCATAAGTCTCCATTGTTTTAGCCTTCATCATAACGACAAAGGAGCAGTGCAAGCACAACAACCGAGCACTCAGTTTGCATTTAATCATCATGGGCTAACACATACCATGAGTCACAAACAAGGAGCATTCAATGAGTTACAAAGGGGCAATAAATGCAGGCAAGCGCTGACTGCACTCACATGATGGATCGTCGAGGCTTTCCTCTCTGTCTCTCTCACATCTCTTTCATATCTTCAATCCAACATTGGAAATAGCGTGGGTGCCTCAAGGAGTTTGTAGATGAGTTGACTGCCTCCACATCAGAGGTGTGGTATTTCCTTCCATTTTATAGGGGTTGAGTGGGGAGCGTTTGAGGTGTGCAGGAGATGAAGAGGTGAAGTGCAAGGTTGACTGCCAACATTCCATGGGATGCGTTATTGGTCATCAAGTTTCGATGCATGTGAAGGGAAGTTTTAATGCATGTGAAGGGATACTTTCGGTTATAGTTTGATACATGCAATCTAGTGATGACCGAATTTGATGATTTATTTGGTGGGTCCGTGAGATGACGTGGCTTCACAAAATCGCAGGAAAATACTCCAGTGGGGGTCTCCTATTTAGGCATAGTAGATATATACTACAACATCGGAAAACAACTGCAACATCATAAATATATGTACTGCAACATCAAAAAATTATGTGATGCAACATAAACAATTATATCCTACAACATCTTGTGGCAGAACCTCCTAAATAATATGGCCCACATGCATCCGTCATCGCCTCAACGGCCTCTGACAGCCATGCATGTGTACCATATGACCTAGGAAGCTCTGTCGGGCCTCCTCAGTAAACCCAAATCATCCACGATTGACAACTCATACCATGATCAATAAAGGAGTAACTACAACATTACAACATTTAATACAAAAATTTTAGATCAGAGTGCGGAAGAATTTAAAATAATAATTTACATAGCCAAAATAAGTTACTTTTAGAACTTATCTTTAACTGCAGAAGTTGAGTAGAGCTACAGAAGACAACTTAGGTAGAGCACCTAAGTCAAAGGAGGACCATCAAATCACGTCGAGCCCACCGACATGACTTGACCATTAGCACTAGTCAAAACCTGCAACAGGAGTTAACCCTGAGTACTCAATTGTACTCCGCAAGACTTACCCAACGAAAAGAAAAGACTTCAAGGATATGCTGGCTTAATGGGAAATCAAGGTAAGGTTTTAGCAAAAATCAAAGTTCCTTTGCGGAAAAGCATTTTCAAGAATTACTTTTCTAATAATTTTTATTTAGTAGGGATTACCCTATCTCTAGGTAATCCAACAATAACTCAAATACTTATTATCAAATAACCTAAATCCCATCTCATATTTCATTAGTGATCTACGTCGTTGTACAGTTGGTCGAGTCTTCATATCCGAAAAAGCAATGGCGATTCGAATCGATTTACCCAGCTGGGGATCCCTAATCACACGACATATGCAGGTCCCACCTACATATATCAACCTTCTCCAACGGGTCATCTATCTCTAGAACGGCTCCGCGCCACCCGAGAGCACGGTTACTCCACATTCCGGCACTTTACCACGTGGGTACAAGCTACTCCCGCCATCTCTCCACTTCCAGTACGCGGGTAACCTTTCTTGGATAGAATAGCCGTGATCAGGCTTACCAGAGTATGCGGTTAGTTGCAAATCACGACCACGAAAACAGCCCAACAACGGGTCCCTAACTTTAATATGACACAGATGGACACGTTACATCGAAACTCCTTTCCCGATATAACTTCCAAACTGGTCCCAATTTAATCATCAACTTTCATCATACCCAGCATAAAACATTTTCAGTGAAATCTAATTAAATAAGCATGGCTAAGCATAATAAGCCTTTTTGCAAAACAGTTAAAACAGATATCAAAGATGACCTTTCAATAATCAAGGTAGGTAATGCAGCAATTAGGTAATCTTTTATCTCCCTAATATCTAATGCAGCATTTCATAATCAAGTGATAAAAACTTTTCGAAATCCAAGGGAGGGGTTAAAACCGGGGCTTGTCTGAGTTGCAGCGGTGGTCAGTTCTCGTAGAGATCATGTCATAGATGTAGACTTGGCACCCACACCATGAATCCACGTCTTCAACTTCAAAGGTGAATGGTATCTTCCGATGATCGATCAACGTCAACCTCTTCAATACTTGCTTCACATGAATCGTATCACTCTCGTATGTGCTACACGTATATATAGATTATGCATGCTTTAGCATGATGGGATGCATGAAAGTGCATGAGTGAAAACATAACAAGATAAACAATCTTGAGTGCAACTTTCCTTCACGATAAAGTTACAATCCGACAAACCACTAAGCAACCCTATCATTATTGTTAATCTCTAATTACCTTTATTAATTAACTTAATAATATTAATTACCTCTAATTAACTAATTACTATAAGCGCAAACAATTAAATAAGTGCCATGGGTCATAATCATGTTTACTGACCCATGGGCTACAAAAATTCCGAAATCACACAAACTCTAATCATTAACCTTAAGTAATTAACTAATTAGCCAAACATGCTCTTACAAAGAAAGTATTGCACACCACTTATAAAAGTCATTCAAGATGAGAATGAGTTTACATCATTCATACTTAAGAAATATAAAGCATGTTATCAAACAACCTTACCATGCTAATATGATTAGTTATAAGTTAATAACAACCTTACCATGCTAATATGATTAGTTATAAGTTAATGATGTATTCATATTAATAGTAAGATCCTACAATAAATCAGGCGAAGCAAGATTAACACCAAGGGAGACTTCATACAGTTATGCCATCAATCATTTCAACCTTAGTGAGATTATCAAGACAATTAGAAGATCACATTAATTAAACTCATGCACCCAAAGGCGAGTTAGATAACTAATCACCAAACCAATTATCAAGTTGGGCTAGCAAGGCATATCAATCTTGTCATACACACATGCCCACACCATTCAAAGCATGTATAAGCAATATCTAAAAACATGCATAACTTAGCTTATCTTTCATGATCTCAACATGGAAGCACTTATCTACCTCAAATCTTGTTACCCAGGTAGTAGTTGCATACAATAGGAATCAACACGACACATGTACGTCAACTAAGTGCTTATTTAACTTAAAAGTAATTTTAATTTTTTTTTTTTTTGCATTAGCACAAGTTAATCATATCCATAAAAAGGAATCAATGAACTTGCCGTGAAACAGAAAAGGTGAAGGTGTTTCAATGTACACCAATCAATCCAAAATACACTCAAGTCACATTCACATTTATGTAATCATTTTAGTAATTATTAGCTAATAACTAAAGCTTATAATTAAGGATATATTTAAAAGTCCTCAAATTAATCTCAAATTTTTAGTGGAGATTAGTGATGACAAGATATTATTACTGTATAAGTTCCACATGCTCAGGTTATAAATATTAATTACTATGAAAAAGGTAAATCTCAATTGTAATTAAGCATGCGAGAGCAAGATAAATAGGAAACTCAATAATTTCAATAAACACATAGCCATATTATGCATCAGTATGACATAACATCAGCATACAAAGGTTGTGGAACCACATTTTCCATTTATGCATTTTTATTGTAATTATAAACTATTTAATAAGCACCAAATAAGATAAATCAATAACTAATTCATACTTCATTCAATGAACATGAAATTTTTACTAGAGAATACACATAGCAGCAGTAACACCTCGCAAAAATTTTAAATCATTTGGAGCTACACAGCAAGAGATATGAATTTCTCCCTTTTCAAACATAATTAAAAGGCATAAATCAAAACTAATTATTTTACTATAAAATATGGCATGTTTTATATTTTTAATAAAAACTAGACATCATAAGGAGCACAACAAAATTTGGTTCACGAAAATCAGAGTTACCAAACTCTAGATATGAATTTTTGAAGTTTCTGCAAAACTCCTACAAACAGGTCCTCGGGGCACTATTCACCTGAGTCACAGACTGTGCAGTTAACCCCCTGCGCTAAGTTGAATTGTCGCGCGAGGTGCTCGGCGCAAATTGGAACAGAGGAGGCGCTGAAACTTGTCGTTCCCGGCCGGAGAAGGCTCGAGGGAGGCGGGGAGGTGGCGCCAGAGCATAACCATGTCGGGGCGCACTCGTTGGTGGTCGTAGCTCGGCCGGAGGAGGTCCGTGGTGGGCGTGACCACGTGAGCCGCGGCTGCTCTGTCCATGGTGGCGGCGCTGCTGCTTCACTGGCGCTGTTGCCACGGCATCAGTGGGAGGATGAGCGCCACCAGGGCGCGGGGAACGCGGCGCAAGGAACAGAAAGAAGAGAGAGCAGCAAGGACGACCTAGCCACGGTGAGGCGGCATGGACGGCCATGGCGGCTCGGCCATGACGGGAACTGACGCTGAGGACGATTGCGACGGCGAGGGACAAGGATAACAGGCCATTGAGGTTCGCACGGATGTGGATATGCTACGCTTCAGTGGAATTGGACGGAGGTTAAACGATGGCGGTGAAATTCGCCGGCGGGCGAAGGTCGACGGTGGCAACCGGGAAGAAGAAAAAAAATGCGACGACGACGGCCGTTCGAGGCTTAAGTAGTCGGCCAAGGCGAATGGAGGAACGCCACACGACTACGGACGCCTCAGGAAGGGCGAGGTGGCGAGAGGAAGCGGCAGAAAGAGCGTGGAAGGTCGCCGGCGGCAGGTGGCGGCCGTCGGGTGGAGCTCTGCTCTGTTCTTAGTTAAATTGAAAATATTACGAAATTACCACTGCAGCCAAATCCCAAATTACTTCAAATTTTACATAACAACTTGAAAATATCAAAAATAAAAGTTGCTCCAAAAATTGAGATGAACAACTTTGCTTAAAGAAGTATTTCAAAATTCTGCTTAGTTTTTAAAATTCAAATTCAAATTTGAAAAATGTGAAAACCCTAGTTTACCCCCTTTTTGATTTCTCAAAAATTCATATAAGAACTTAAAAATTTCCAAAAACAAAGTTTTCATAACTTTTCAAAACCTTCACTTTTGGTATAGAAATTATTTTGAAATTATACCTCCATTTTGAAATTTGGAGTAGGAGTGACATTTGGGGTTTGAATCAATTTGAAATAACTTTAAATTTTATATAAAAACTTGAAAAACTTTAAATACCAAGTTTGTTCATCTCAATGAAAGCAAGAAAGTTGCTTTTTGGACCATAGCCAAAATATGAATAGATTTTGGATAATCGAATAGGAGATAAATGGAAAATGGGATTTTAAGCCCTTTTCCACTATAATTCAAACTTAATTTAAAAACCAACATAAAAATTGACTAATTAGTGATCAATCAAGCATTCCAAAACATAATCAAACCATATCACACCTAAATATCTAAAACACATTTCATCTATATAAAGAAAATTATTAAATAAATGCATATAAATTTAAATCTTAATAATGCTTTGCATGCATAAAATGACATGATTAACATTTTAAGTGCATAGTAACATCGAGGATGTTACACATCTCAAGTACTAGTACTGCAACATCAAAAAAGCAACCACGAAACATGAAAAGGGAATAGTAAAATCAACCACGAAACATGAAAAGGGAAGAGTCGAAAGTCATCTCTTACAACAAACCAAAAATACAATTACAATATTCTAAAATCATCTATTACAACATCTTAAGAACCCAATGCAACAAAGAGAAAACAACAGAAAAAGGACGTGCAAAACAAGCAAGGAGACGTGCAAAAACAGCAAGAGGATGGGCTCAGCTCCAACCCTAGCAGCCTAGCCCACCATCAACGCCTCGAAGTCACCGGAGAAAAGGAGAGAAATAGGACCCAAAGATCACTAGAACCATAGCCACCGATGCATAGGTCCAAAAGAGAAAGATCCAAAGGAGGAGGCGGAGGGGGACGACGGCGAGCGGAGTAGAGCGAACGCACAGCCGAGTGCCTCCGCACCCCCGCGGCCAGGCAGCCACGGACGACAACGACCCGCTGGTCCTCGCATCGCGGCCAATACTGGTGGCTGGACCGTGTGGCCTCCGTGCACTGCAACTGAGGCTAGGCACCACACGACTAGGCATCCCGCACCAGCGGCTTGCATTCGCGACCCCACGCAGCATCACACCTAGGCTGGCTGGCGCCCGACGGCGGCCTGCCGACCAACGGCACTGACGGCGAGCCCGCCTGCCCCCACGCAGCCTAGAGGCTAGGGAGCGATTGTGGCGTGTCGGCGTTCTCCCCGTGAGAAACTGTCTGTGGTTGGATAAGATTGAGTGGAGCAGCGAGTGGCTGGGCAGCGGCGACAAATGGAAAGCGACGATGCGGTCTTGTTTGTTCGGTGGCTTGCATTGGTCTAATTGGGCCGTAGGCCCATGTAAGCGTCGTCCGGACGAGACGGAGGCCCACATTGTACGATTACCAGGAAATTTTTCTTGCGGACGCAACCAACCAAATAGCTGCCGGAAATGGAATATAATAATAGTATTTTACTAAAAACGGCAAGGCCGTGCGGGAAGTCCAAAATACGGCCGGTCGTATTTTAGCTGCTCCCAAAATATTTTGCTATTATTGTAGCACAGAACTAGACATTAAGGCATTCATGCACCATTCTGAAAGAGATCACTGACATTGTGTAGCCATATGCAAAAATATGCGCAACTGAAGCACAATGAAACGAAAGAACTCAATGGCTTTGTGTTGCAAATAAATATGTGCAACTAAAGCATGATGAAATTGTGTTGCAAAAAACCATGTGCAGCTGAAGCACAATAAAATAAAAGACCTCAGTGACTATACATTGTTAAAATTGCATGCACCCGAACCACATTGACATGAAAGAGCCCACTAATTTTGTTTTGCTAAAATATGTGTGCAACCAAAGCTAGAATAGAGAAGAACTCAGCCTAAAAAACACCTCATCACCAAAAATACTTGTGAACAAAGCCTACGGAAGGGCGAAGGCTCAAACATTTTTTTTCTCAAAATCATTGCAAATTATGCTATAATGTCGCAAACTAACACCTATTCAAAGATTTCTAGGTTTTGCAGGAAAATCAATGCCTAAAGCATCTTTATAACACTAAAAATGCAGATCTACTTATAAAGGCAGCATTATACCACATAAGGAGATACATTTCCCACTTTACTTAACTAGACATCACTACAATAAATGACATCAATGGCCATCACATTGTCTGTACCTACATCTTGGCTAGTGGATTAACATCAACTTTAGCGGCATCAACAATGTGTTTGCCAATATTTAGATGATGAGCTTTGCCATTATCTTTGGTGTCATTAAGAATGCTCATGCCAACATCTTGGCTCGAGGGGCTTTGCTATCTATGCTAGCATTGTTGATTTCCCATGTTCATCAAAACTCTTTGTATCAGACCAACATTTATGTAACCCACCATTTTCAAAATCTACTAATATTCATGTCCTTATCGGAATCTATGAGCCGGAATAATACGACTAAAAATCAGCCATGCCCGCTGGCGTCGTTCGCCTCATCGGTATCAGCACTTGCATGGTCGTTGTAGATTGGATTATTTCGGACTTCTCGGCAACGTCGTCGTGGTAAGCCGTGAATCTGATTACTTGGAGTTGTCGAAGTAGTTGATGAAGACTGCATGCATGGTGTGGTAGATGCATCATCTGACATGGGAAAAATAATTAATTAGAGTAAAAGTGGAAAATAT
>DXKC01007046.1:0-14372 GCA_031170775.1 Cymbopogon citratus
CTCCTATGTATCTAACTTTACTTTAGTGAACTTAACTTAATAGATAACTGACTTAGCTAGATTGGGCCTTACTACTGTGTGCGAGGGATAGCCGAGACCGTAAGACGCTTAAGAGGTTTTTCACCTCACCCCTTACCAGAAGCGGCTAAGCTTATGGGTCGCCTTACCTTTTAAGAACTAGCCTGAACACGTGAGAACCTAATGCCGCCCACGATCTGTCACCTACTAGGGAGTGTGCTCCTACTTTTCGTGCAAGCCAGCGGTAATCAAAGGTAAGACTAAGTATAAGCACCACACTTACTCTTACAACTCTAGCTAACGCGTTGATAGCTAGAGCTCCTTTCGGACGATGATGCACACACAAGGAGTTGTATACAGGTCACCAATATAACTAAGGCAACTATATTACTAAGACAAGTGCACAACAAGATTATGAAAGACTTGCGCTAAGTAAGTACTCAGTAAAGTAAGAATGCTATATTAATAAAGGAAAGTCTTACAAAAGAAGAAAGGTACAAGAGCTATACTAGACTCTCCAGAAGACGACTCCGGAGACTCCAAGCTTCGCTCAACTCGACTCTAACTCCCACTCTAAACTAACTACTACTCTAATGCTTGGAAGCTTTGGACTTGAACTTGGAATTCACACTTGAGATGAAGGGTGGAGGCTGCCTTTTATAGAGGGAGGTGGAGTAGGGGCTACTTCACCGCCACGTTAGCAATCCGTGTGACATCGGTTCTCCTCCCTTGGATCAAACCGACCTCCAAACTGCCTTAGATGGACGACTATGGTGATTTCCACATGTGGGAGGCGTGCCAAGGTCGGTGGGAGCCAACCGACCTTGGTGGCCCCACCATGGGGTCGGCCGAGTCCCCCCAATGAGAGGTGGGCCCACCTGGGTCCTCCAAGGCGTGTCCCCACTTGTCATGTGAAGTGGCTTGATCAACTTCTTCTGTTTTGGCACGTTGCATGTTTCGTTATGGGCCCATGTATCCATGTGAAGTGATCTTCCACCGTTGAATGAAAACACAAGTTGATCTGATGGTGGAAATGGACTTCGGAGAGCATGACATGGATCATACTCGAAGCTCTGGCCAAGAAGCCTCAAAATGGGGGTCGCCCGACCCCCTTGTTGGGTCCCATAAACCTGAAAATTGTTGTTTTCTGCATACACAAGCTAAGAGTACAAGTGGAACTGATTATTGATAAAGTATGCTCATGTTATGCTATTCTTCCTTAAAACCGAGGCATGTTGAAGGTGTTTTGAGTGTGGATTTCTATGGTATATCCACCGTCAACAAGATCCCCAAGCTTAACCTTTGCTCGTCCCGAGCAAACAGTCAAACTTAGCCTCAGTGGATTAGGTAATGTTACAATTCATATTTCAAGAGTACCATGTGTACAACAAAGTTCTTCTCTTTGAATGGAAAATTTAGCTTTGAAAAACTCACCCATATTACCTTAATCCTTTATGGGGCTTATAGCTTTTCCTTTTGTCTTAGATGGTTGAAAGACAGAACAGTTTGACTTGAGCACTAACTTTCTCATTCCTAGCAAGTTTCATGCCAGAGGTATTGCAATATTTTTTTAAAAGAAAACTTAATGTTCCTCATATGGTACTCTTATATTGCTCAAATGGTGTATGATTCCTCACCAAGGCATATGATGAGTTGCCTTCTCTATTTCATCCTACTTCTAAAATGGCTTATGTGGTGCTCAAGGTAGGAATGAAAGGAGATAGCATACTTACTTTGCATTTGTTGCGAAGTCAAAGCTCGGATCCTTGAAGAGAAGTGTCATACCTCCAGATCAAGATGTGCAAGTGTGTGATATATGGTGGATTAGGTTGCTCCTTTATTTGATATACTCTCTATTCTTCTATTAAGACATGGCTAGCATTTTTTTTCTTTTTCTTATGAGCTTTCATGTGCTCATATTTTTCTTTTCTTTTTTTCTATGGACTTGCACATGTCCATCTTTTTCTTTTATTTTGCCTAGCCTTTTGTGTCTCATTTTCTAAACAATATTTAGAGAGGTGTTCCAACACTTAGAGCATGGAGCAATCTATTTAGTGGATGTGAAAGGCATGTTGTTGCTTACTTCCAGTGTAGAAGCAACATATATATGTGGTGTGTACATGATCTTGATCTTAGGAGCATAAAAAGTCTCTTAACAAGGGTCAACAAGACTTGACGACACTCAACACAAAGCAAATAGCTTATGTGCAAAGGTTTGCAATCATGTAAAGTAGATATGGCTTGTGGTAGGAATTTATCACCATTGAGGAACAATTAAGGTTTTGATCATTTCAAGAATAAATCTCTGGTAGTCTTGCATGCTTAGAACAATATTATAGCAGCTCTTATCTCACTATCTCATGTCCCACAACAACTTAGACTTAGTTCTAGCACTTGCAACCCATAAAGTTTTCAGGTTCATGATGGTTTAAATGAGCTAAGTGATCCATACTTAGAGAAATACTAAGTTGTATACTAGGCACTAGAGAAATATTAACAAGCAACTAGTCATCATTTCCATGAGGGAGATAAGCATACATGAAGCATAGGTGCTAAAGGAAAATAAATATTTTTGGTGTTTTTAAGCATGAATAACTAAAATGCAAAGAAATGCTTGGATAGAATACTTGCCTTAGTGGGGGAGAGGATCTCCCCCAAGCTTGGTTCTTGCTCACTGTGGTGGTGGGAAGTGTTGGTACCATCCGGCCCAGCGTTGTGCGTCCTTCTCTCGTACACATCGGATATGTTGAGCGTTTTGTTGCGCCAGTTGCAACGTCGCCTCTTGTTCAATCCACAATTCGCCCATGTCATTAATAAGGTTATCCATACCTGTGGGTTGGTGGCGCCTAGCCCTGCCCCTTGGGCAAGGAGTGCGTGGTGGCTGAGGAGGTAACCCCATGGATTCTGAAGCATCCATGGACATAGCCTCATCGCCCTCTTCGACGTCTTGGTGCGAGTGGCCTCCTTGCTCCATTTGGGCGGTTTGCGCCATCCTTCTTGTCACCATGCGTGTCCCTGCAACATTTTGACTTGCCACTCGGCCTAGTCTAATGGTCAGTGTGGCTGGACATCTCAACCTTTTGCCCGCCGCGGTTATTGGGTGGCCGGCCTGGCGGGCCATGTAACCCGCCCGCCGTGGTTAACCAGCATTTGCCGCGACAGGCGGCATAAAGCGCCCGCCGCAGTTAATATAATCCTAATTCCAGTGCTTTTATGGTGTCCTGTGCCTGCAATAATGTTTCTTCTATCCCTAACTACCTATTATTGCTGTAGATTGAGATGTCCAGCCATTAGCACTTTTTTGCATAGAAGGAACTTGATAAAATGTCTATGCAATCGTGCATGAACTTTTATATGCCAATGTACATGAGCAAGAATTTTTGGTCTCCAGTTTCTCTCCTTTTTTTGTCGATGCCATTGCCGATATCATGATGTTAAACAGGACTAGAAAAGTGTACATAAGTTCATTTTGGAAGAAATAAGAAATATTGTACTGATTTATTGAACATCCATAAAATTTATCCTCTTCAAAGTTCAACAATTGAATTTTTTATTATGTTTAGTAGGTCAATGGTAGTGGGCACTTCTGTGGCATGGTTGAGTGAGGGTGTATTAACCCCTATACCCTCACGGCTAGCTTTGGGCCACGTTCTCTGGAGGTCCAGGACGACAGGATCAAGCCCGAAGGACGCCAACAAGCGTGGTCGGTGGCCCTGTTCGGGCACAAGGAGGCGCCTTGACGTGCAAGGCACTCTAGATAATAGGAATCTCGTATCTTTCCTGGATACGTATGATTGTAATTATCCCGTATCATAATCCTAGGATCTGTAACCCTGTCCTCCGACTATATAAGGTGGGCAGGAGGAACCCTACTAGACACGCTTTTCCCATAAGGCAATACAATCCATAGAGACGTAGGACGTAGGGTATTACGCAATACGTGGCCCGAACCTGGATAAATCTTTTTGTCCCATCTTGTGTCATGCTCGATCGCTAGTTCTAGCTTGCTCCACGCCTAAATAACCACCAAGGATAGTTTCGTGGTGGACTGTCTAGCGTATTTCGTCAACAGCGGCGCGCCAGGTAGGGGAGCGCAGCTAAAGCTTGAGTCGATCGAGATGGTGTCTTTCCCTGCTTCCATGGATCTTGGCGCTGGCTTCACGCTCACCGTCGGTTTGGTCACCTGGACCATCGACGTTCCGAGGACTACCTAGGCTGCGGAGGAGGTGCAGCCTGCTTCCGCGACGGCTTCACCGACAACTTCGCCAACAACTCCGATCTCGGGGCCATCCCCGGGTTCGACCGCTTTACCAACTCGGCGACAACTTCCCCGTTACCAGGGGAAGAAGATCGATGACTCTGACCTGATCAATCTCATAGATCGGCAGGTCGAAAGGTTAGACAGTACCCTGTCCTTAGTTGAATCTCTTAGATCTGATCTGGCACAGGATGGGTTTACTGTCGTTCACAGTCGTCGTCATGGACATACGCGCCATGCCGACCACACACGCCGCCCAAATCCAAGTCTGACCGTGGCTCTCTAGCGTCGCGTGACCGACCACCACCGTCGCTTAGATCCAACTCTGGTGGTAGTTCAAAATTTTCAATGTCGTGGACGTACATGCCATGCCGACCAGACATACCGCCCAGATCCAATCTTGGCTGTGGTCCGACCACCTTCTCCACACCAGGTGTATCGCCGACCACAGAGTCCAAGCACCGTGGCGCTGACCAGACAAGCACCGTTTCCGTACGGGCTGAAGAACGCTGCCTTGTCTTACGAGCAGCATTTCCCATCACTGTTTAAGCAGATCCAGAAAGCTGACCACGTCACGGATCTGGAACCAATCAAGATCCACCCATCAGATTCGATCTTGATGGTGAACATGGTGAGACTGAAGGACATCGACGACGCTCCATCATCTACTGTCCTTGAAAGCCCAGGGTCCAGCGATGCGGTACCTGCCCTGGGCCACGCATTTGAGACCATGCAGATCTCAGATGACGAGTTGTTATCCAACGGCCCTAGCTTCTCAGACAAGCTCAACGTGATCTTTGAAGATTCGCCTCAGCCTCCACCAGCTCCCAAGCGCCCAACATACGTGGGAAACACAATCTTCCATGTCAGCGACGACGAGCCACCCCAGCCAAACAAGACGGACGCAGAAAGGCAGGCACGAAACTCACAACACCGAACATGTTTAGCGTCATGCTGAGGAAGCACGACTCCTGCAAAACAGCAACCAAGGCGCTGTGGGTGGCCGACAGGGTGGCGGTGGAGACCGCTGACGTGGCGATCGCATACGCCCTCGCAACTTGGGGCCGGAGTTCGACCAAGAAGGAGCACCACACATTCTTCACATGCCAAGCACCAACATAGCCGCCACTCAGCAGATCCTCAGAGGTCTGGCCGACCAGTCACTGGCAATACAAGAGGCTATTCGGCGTCTAGAAGCCATAGAGGACCAAGTCCAAGACATGTGCGCTGGTTCCCAAGCTCTATTGCAAAGTCGGCGGAGCACCCGACAGAACTAGTCCAACCGAGGACTACATCCTAAAGGAGGGGGTGACAACTCATCCAACCGAGGACCCCACGACAACGGACCACCTCCACGCGGGCGCCACAACCCCCAGTACTCTGAGCAACGTGCTCCTGGAGGGGAGGCAACCGAGCACTACACCGCGTCGATGGTGGTGGAGATGCACGCCGTAACCGGTATGGAGGAGGATGACATCGCGACCATGATCAAAGCGTCGACCAGTTACGCGGATCAGATCTCCATGATCTCCTTGATAAGAGATATGCCTAGCATCGCGCTGCGGGTGGCATCCGCCCATATTCACATGATCTCAAGCGGGTAGCCTGGCCACCCGACTTCCGCATAGGAGGAGAGATCCGCATCTACAATGGGTACGACGATCCCGGGCACTAGGTCATGCTATACAAAACCGCCATCCAAGCAGCTAGCAGCGACGAACGCGTCATGGCTAACTATCTGCCATGCATGCTCGGCATGACTGCCCTTCCATGGCTTCTACATCAGCCTGAAGGATCCATATACAGCTGGAGGCAGTTGAGGCAGATGCTGATTGACAACTTCAAGTCAACCTGCGACCAGCCGAACATAAGATTTGCCCTAGCTCTGATCCATGATTATCCAAACGAGCCACTGCATAGTTACATCCGACGACAGTCAGACGCCTACATAGGATGTCGTGACGTATCAGATGCCGACGCCATCGGCCTCTTCATAGGAGGCTGCCAACAACCCCGAAGCCAGGATCTACACAAAGAGCTGCTCAAACTCTAGCCGAGGACCGTAGATGAGATGTTTAGAATCGCAAACGAGCAAGCTTTTGTCGATGACGGCATGCACAGCCCGGACATTCCAGGGGCGAGGAACTCCAACTACCGCCGCGATGACCGTGACCGCGATGACCGCCGAGACAATGCCCGCCATGACGATCTCCGCGATGATCGGCGAGATGACCGCAGTGGTTACCAGCACGACGACGGGCGTAATGGTCAACAGCACGACGACGACCACCGGGATCGCCAAAATTACAGGGGCAACGGGCGGAACAGGAACCGCAGCGGCGGTGGCTAGGTCAACGCAGTCAAGGGGCAGAAACAAGAGCTGGACGAGGATTTGGAGAAAATCCTTAGCCAAGACTGCCCACGTCACCCTGGCAAGGGTCACACCCTCGGGACGTGTAGGCAGATCGCTAACAATATGAACCCCACTCCAGCAAAGAAAGCCCGCAACAACGACAAGGGCAAAGATAAGGTGCAGCCCAAAGGTTCTAAAGAAGACGACAAACGAGCATAGAGGAAGGCCATTTTCAAAGAGCCGGAAAGAAATGTCAATGTCATCTTCGGCGGACCAGTGGGCGAAGAGTCGCGTGTAAAGGGGAGGATCCTCAATCGTACCTTAGCGGCTATCTCCAAAGCCAATAAGACTGTCGCAGATATCAGAGCACCTGCCTGGTCTGAGCACCCCATCATGTTCTCCAGGCAGGACATGTGCGCAAATAAACCAGAGCCCGGGCGTTTCCCCTTGGTCCTCGACCCAGTCATATGGAACGTCCGGTTTTAGAAGGTGTTGATCTATGGCGGTAGCTCCCTAAACATTCTGTTCAGCCACGCCTGGAAGGAGCTCGGGATGCCTCAAGGATCTCACTCCTTACCAGTTCCCATTCTGGGGAGTTATGCCAGGGCAACCCTCATATCCACTTGGGAAGATTTCCCTGCCTGTGCAGTTCAGCACCCCACAGCACTTTCGCGTCGAGTGGTTGGACTTCATCGTGGCTGAGTTCGAAGGAGCCTACCACGCCATACTCAGCTGACCAGGACTCTGCAAGCTCGTGGCAGTACCTCACTATAGGTACCTCATGCTCAAGGTCCCAACTGACAAGGGCATCCTATCCCTGCGTGGCAATATCCTCATGGCTCGTTCAGCCGAGGAAGACGCTTACACCGCTGCCGAAGTTGAGGACATCACACACCAGTTGGCCAAAACCAAGCTAGCTGCACTAGAGGTGAAACCTTTGGACCTAGAGATTCTAGTACACTCCACCCGCTGAGCGTCGACTAGCACCAACAAGCACAAGAAGATCAAGCTCACCGACGACAACCCGACGAAGACGGCCATCATCGGCACCAACCTCGACCCCAAATAGGAAGACGTGCTCGTCAAATTCCTTCGGGACCATGTGAGCATATTTGCATGGAAACCTATAGATATGCCGGGTGTTTCCAAGGATTTGGTAGAGCACTTCCTAGAGGTTTCAGAGACCACCAAGCCTATCAAGCAGAAGCTTCACTGGTTTGCTCGAGATCGAAAGGAGGTGATTAGGGTAGAAGTAACCAAGCTCCTAGCAGCTGATTTTATCAAAGAGGTGTATCATTCGGAGTGGTTAGCCAACCCGGTCCTTGTACAAAAGAAGAATAAAGAATGGAGAATGTGCGTTGATTACACCGATCTCAACAAACACTGCCCTAAACATGCTTTTCATCTCCCCCGCATCGACGAGATAGTTGACTCCACCACAGGCTGCGAGTTGCTTTCTTTCTTAGATTGCTACTTAGGCTATCACCAGATAGCCCTCTACGAGCCGGATCAACCCAAGACGGCCTTCATCACACCCTTCGGTACCTATTGCTACAATACCATGTCCTTCGGCTTAAAAAACGTAGGGGCCACATATCAACAGACTATCACGACCTGCCTGGCCGAGGAGATCAAGGACTACTTGGCAGAGGCATACATCGACGATGTGGTTGTGAAAATGAAAGAAGCACCGTCCTTGGTCGACAATCTTGACAGGGTTTTTACAGCCCTCAACAAATACCAGTGGAAGCTCAACCCCACTAAGTGTATCTTCGGCGTACCCTCAGGGACACTACTCGACAACGTGGTCAGCCGAGATGGCATACGCCCTATCCCTGAGAAGGTCCAGAATGTTCTGGATTTAAAACCACCCTGATGCGTTAAAGACGTCCAGAAACTCGCTGGATGCATGGCAGCCCTAAGCCGTTTCATCTCTCGACTAGGCGAGAAAGGACTCCCGTTCTTCAAACTACTCAAAGCACAAGATAAGTTTGTGTGGTCTGACGAAGCTGACCAGGCCTTCACACAACTTAAAGAGTATCTGTCCTCTCCCCCAGTCTTAACGGCCCCACAGCCTGACGAGCGCCTACTGCTCTACATTGTGGCCACGTACAATGTGGTCAGCACTGTGTTTGTGGTCAAACGAGAAGAGCCCGGCCACACATACGGTGTTCAGCACCCTGTTTACTATATCAGCGAGGTTCTAAACGAATCTAAGCAGCGCTACAACTAGATACAAAAGCTACTCTATGCAGTCCTGATCACCAAAAGGAAGTTGCTACATTACTTCCATGCACACCCGATCACGGTACTGACGGATAACGCCTTAGGGGATGTGCTCCATAACAAAGACGCCAGTGGACGCGTGGTCAAGTGGGCGCTAGAGCTCAGCGAGTTCACCCTCGAATTTAAGGGCCGGTCTGCAATCAAATCCCAGTCCCTGGCTGATTTCCTGGTAGAATGCATAGAGATTACCATGCCTCCATCAGATACAAGCACCGAGCACTAGAAGATCTACTTCGACGGATCGCTAAACATTGGTGGCGCAGGAGCAGGGGTCTACTTCATTGCCTCGTCTAAGGACGAGTTACGGTATGTGTTACACATTTACTTCCCAACATCTAACAATGCCGCTGAATACGAAGCTTGTCTATTTGGCCTACGCATTGCAATCGAGCTTGGCATCAAGTGCCTCCTGGTCTATGGCGATTCTGCCCTGGTCATTAACCAAGTCAACAAAGATTGGGATTGCAACAATGAGAAGATGGATGCCTACGTAGCTGAGATCCGAAAGTTGGAGAGTATGTTTTACAGCCTTGAGTTCATACATGTGGTCAGAGCAAACAACAAGGGAGCAGACGAACTTTCCAAGTTGGGCTCATCGAGAGCTAATGTTCCCCCTGGGGTTTTTGTCAAGGATTTATTGAAACCCTCCATTGCACCAGAGCCGATCACTACAACCGCTTCAGCACCTCCTGCCAACCAGGTAGTGGCACCCGTGGATGAGGACACAATAATGGAAGAGGCCAATCCTCCAGACCAGCAAGGTCCAGACCACGCAACAGATGATGACCAACCTCCAGACCAGCGGGGCGCAGACCACGCGGTCGCTGAGGGCCAACCTCCAGACCACGCTCCGTCCGAGCAGTCTGCCCCGCCAGAACCTGACTGGAGGGAGCCGTTCATTGAGTACCTCATGAACCATCGTGTCCCCGAAGACAAACCAGAAGTAGAACGCCTGATGCGGAGTGCACGCAACTATGTCATAGTCGACAATCAATTGATGCGCAAGAATTCAAGAGCCGACTTGCTTCAAAAATGCATTACACAGGAAGCCGGCAAAGAGCTCCTGATCGATATCCACAAGGGCATGTGTGGTAACCACACCACATCCAGAACGCTGGTCGGCAAAGCTTTACGAGCAGGTTTCTACTGGCCTACGGCAGTAGCAGACACCAAAAAAATGGTACACCGGTGCTTGGAATGTCAAATGTTCGCCAAGCAAATCCACGTCCCAGCTCATGAACTTCAGACCATACCCTCATCATGGTCGTTCTCATGCTGGGGACTGGACATGATAGGCCCATTCAGGCGAGCACCAGGCGGGTTCGAATATGTTTACGTGCTGATAGACAAGTTCACCAAGTGGATTGAGTACAAGCCAGTAAAGACTGCTACGGCACAAAAGGTAGCAGATTTCCTTAAAGAGGTTATTTACATGTTCAGAGTGCCTAACAGTATCATTACTGATTTGGGTACGACCTTTATCGGAAACCACTTCTTTGACTTTTGCGATGAAATGAGCATCAAAGTCAAGTACATTTCTGTGGCCCATCCTCGGGCAAATGGCCAAGCAGAATGCGCCAATGGCATGATTCTTGAAGCCTTAAAAAAGCGAGTTTACCTCGATGACACAGAGCAAAGGCCCAGGTGGTGGCTAAAGGAGTTACCTGCAGTGGTCTAGGGATTCAGGACCTAACCCTGCCAAAGCACGGTAGTGTCCCCATACTTTATGGTGTTCAGGTCCGAGGCAGTCTTACCACCAAAATAGCTTTCCGGTCTCCTCGGGTTGAATACCACAACGAAGATGCCTCAGAGGAAGCCAGAGAAGTCGACATCAATGCCTCTGAAGAGTGCCGACTAGACACCTGTGCTCGGACGGCCAAATACTTGGCCACCTTGCATCGTTACTATAACCACAACGTCAACGGCAGACTCTTCGTGGTTGGTGACATGGTGCTTAAACGAATCATGAGGACACGCTATCGCCACGGTGGGAAGGACCCTACAGGATCAAAGCGGTGACACGACCAACGTCGTACAGACTTTGCACATTGACAGGCATCGATATTCCAAATTCTTGGCATATCGACAACCTTATATGTTTCTACCCGTAGTCAGCCGCGTCACCATACAAAGATATGTACCCTTTTTACAAGTTTATGTATTTTTATTTTAGAGATTAATCGCCCTCCGAGGCAACCGTCCAATATCTCCATGTTTTCATTCATGCAATGTCTTCCATTCATGCAATGCTTACTCTTTATATGTGTCCTGTTGTACAATATGTGATTACGACCTGAACAGTTCGACACGGCAACCGTCTCGATCCTCTGACTATGTACTACGGCCCCGTGCCACATAGTACTAGGAGATTCGGCAGTCGCTCCCTGACGGTACTAGGCTCCTAGTGATCCTGGCAATCACGCTGTTCACTAGCGACGTACTGGTCACCTGACAGGGTTAACTGGATTCGTCTAAATCATACATCTTAAAACAACTGACAGTAAATAAAAATTCACATAGAACATCCCTACAGTTAAATTGTTACTGAGTAACAGCACCACGTGCCGTTAAATACACCATGGCTGTTTCTATTCATTCGCCCGACTGCTCTGACCATCTCTTGATATTAGGTCAACATCATCGGTGATGGACGTCGCAATCTGGTGCATGTTCCTGCGGATCTCGTCAGCCCTGGCTTGATCCATGTCCTCAGCGTACCCTTCAACCAGCCTCTCCATGTCTGCCGCAGGGTAGTGGGATTGCATCAGCGACAAAGCATACTAGCACACACTTGTTGCATTCTCGCGACAGAAGCGTGACATATTGTCCCAAGCTCGCTGAGCACGGTGAACGATGGCGTCTGGGCGTGGCGGCCGAAGATCCGCACGGAGGTCCTACTCCCTTCCTTCAAACAGGTCCAGGATAGGGGTGAAATACCTCTCCAGCAACTCGGTCTTCTTAACGTTGAAGTCCAGACGCCATTGCAGTTCCTTGAACTGGGCTTAGACGTTTTCCCGAGTTGCTGGAAACATACACAGTTTCAGTAAAGAAGAGCACGAAGAAGCATTCAAAATATATAAGGCGTCTACTTACCCTTGAGATCATGCTTGACACTCTTCAGCTCCTTGGCCTATTCCTCCTTCTCCTTCAAGGTTCGGTTCAGAGTCGCCCTAAGCTCATCCTGATCGGCCTTCATAACTGCCGAGCACTTGGTTATATACATAGAAATCAAACTACAAGTGTCAAGAGCAAAAATACCACACTTACTCTCATGCATCCGCTGCCGACCTACCCCCTCCTCAGCCAGCCGAGCACGCAGTTGGGCAACTTCGACCTTAAGAGCATCATTTTCCTCCTGCACCGGTCGATGTTGATCCATACAGCGGCGTTGCTCGTTTGCCGTGGCCTCCACTGACTATGGTACAATTTCAGCACAGACAGATATAAAGATCAAAATCTCCGAGACAAATATAACTGACAGGGAACTTACCCGGACAGCTTCAACAAGCTCTGCAGTAAGCCTTCGTACTCGCTGCACAGCACCACCTTGGTAGTCTTCTTCATGGACCACTGTGCCTCGGTCACTGATCCGCATAACCCGAACCAACAGTGGCTGGACTGGCACTACAACAGGGTGGATGATTTCTTCAATCTCCTCAGCAGCCCCAGCAGCACCAGTCGGAGCGGCATTTTGATGGATTGTTTGGGCGTTGGGCTCAGCAACTCCAACGGTATCAACTACTGAAGTTGCGGCCTCTGAAGCCACAACTGTAGTCGGAGCCTCTTCTCCGGTGGTCTGTTCCACAGGTGTGGTGCTTGCTGGGGCGGAGTTCACCTCTGTTGCAAAAACAGGTGGTGGAACAGTTTCCAATCCACCATGTTGGTTGTCAGGAGTTGCGGTCAAGGCCACTCGGGCGCTGCAGGTGCTGGCACATCAGCTTCGGGCCTCACGTCACTCGTAATCGGCGTCCGACCAGTTAGTTGGTCGATACTGGCCGCGACACTCCTCCTGTACAAACAAGATTTTAGTAAGAATGGTGACTAATATACATCGCAACGGATATAGAACGCAATAAAGTCAGAAACTTACAGTCTGGATATTTGGAAACTGATATGCAGACCTCCTGGAGCCATCGGGGTAGAAGAGGTGGTTGGCGGCTCTAGGTTCAAGCCCATCGAAGCTCCCACTGAACCAAGTCCCTCGTTGCTGGAGGCTGACTGATCTGGGGTGGGAGCAACGTCCTCTTGGGGCGACGCCATGGATGCCGTAGCAGTTTCGCCGGGCCTCGTTGACGCGGCAGCAGGAGTTGTCTGGGCCACAAGGTTGCAGGTGGGCCCAGCGTCAGACACACTGCTCGGATCATTCCTCCAAGCACTGGCGCCCTCCTCCAGACCATCCTCGTCGTCTGATGCCTGGAGATGCAGACGCCGTCGCAGGAATCGCTCCTCGTGGCCGCCGAGCACCACACTCCCCGCTGTTATCTAACGGTTGGACTGCCTCAGCTGTGTCAACGGGGGATACCACAGGTACCCCACGGACTTGGCTTGCAGGGTCGTGGGCCCCGACGGTCCCACAGCTCAGCAACGCCTAGCAAGGAAAGGACTAGATAGTACGAGTTCTTGAAGGATTGTAACAAGTAGAGTATGAAACTTGTAGTTTAGGACTCTCTTTTAGAGTTCGACTAGGACTCGAAAGAACCCATAGCTCTTCTTCATCCTATAAAAGAAGGCTGCGGGCACCCCCTGTGAAAAAAGGGACACACAACATGACACACAACAATCGCAACACCCGATACTCATCAATACAACGCAAGAGGCCACACGCCGACTGGACGTAAAGGCTATTACTCGGCTTCAAGTCGAGGGCCCAAACCAGTATAAAAACGTCTGTCTCGTCAAGCTTGTTGCCGCAACCGTCGAGTTCCGCAATCTGTCAAGCCTCTCCAAACATAAAACACCGTCCCGGGTACCCCAGTGGTGGGCTATCGGCGATAAAACGTCGACAGCTGGCGCGCCAGGTAGGGGCTTTCGGCGGATTATACACCATGAGTTCGGCAGACCACTCCTTCAAGATGAGTTTCACCAAGGGGACAACCTTCATTTTTGGATCTTGAGTCCGTGAAGCGGATGAAGAAGGCCAGCTCGAAAGCCGTCTGATCAGCAACCCAAGGTTCGACGACATCAAGATCAACAAAGAAGAAGAATCTCTACTCGCCGAAAAATTTGAAAAATTTTCAACTTTGACTACAACACGGAAAGAAGCAGGAAAGGACTCTGAGTCAGATTCGGAGACCGAGTTGGACTTCGTTTCAAACAGCAAGACCACTATCTGGATACCAGGTGTGACACCCCGGCCCAGGGCTTAACAGGATTAATAGGATACTCATACCAACAAGTTGCAACTTCTTTTCCAGAAGCTCATCTCTAAAGAACTCCAAAGTTAAGCGTGCTTGGCTT
>DXKC01007064.1:0-19367 GCA_031170775.1 Cymbopogon citratus
TCATTCGATGATCAAGAACTAGACCCTAGTTCTTGGGAGAATCGTTCTTCATATTCTACATTGTTCTTCATGATTCATATGTTCTACTTGTTTAGATTCAATTGTACGGCGGGAATAGTAGTTCGTTGTACCTTCGGGTTTGCCTATGTTCTAGATCGTCCATCCGTAGGGTGGGAGTCCTGGGGGAATGTAGGTAGTTTTCTTAGTATGCGGACATGGTGTCCGGGTGCTCAGGAGCCTGCGGATATGTCGGCATGCCACAGTAGTGGGGTAGGCAGCAGGTGGTGACAGCCCTGTCCGTCCCTTGTACTCCCCCATGTCCCCATGTTGAGTAGGAGTTTGTAAATGCCTCTATCGGCTGGCAGACCAGCTGCCGGGGTCTCCCCCATTTCCTGGTTTACAATCTTATTTAAACATGTATAATATATGAACTTAACTGTTCTAGCATTGACTATATAGGATTTGCCTGTTCCACATAGATTATTCTTTATTCTTTATTTTTACTTTATTCCTTTGAGATTACTCTGAGTGTGTGTCCACTATCCAAACTTCAGTATGCTTACCCCTGTATAGTACATTAGTCAGTTTCTCCACATGCTAACATTATAATCATACCCATCCTAGATACTTAATATTCCATTGCCTTCCTTTGGAAAAATCTAAATAACGATACCCTGAATACTTCCGGGTGAAATGCTGCAACGATAGATCTGTGCGCTTGCGGATATTACTCTAAAAGGTTGCAATCTATCAGTTGGCAACTCTTGCATAGTTGCTAGAATTGTATTTCTAGTGACTATGTCAAGAAACACCAACAGGCGTTTCTGGCGCCGCTGCTGGGGATGGTTCTAAACAGCCAAACTCGGTAGTGACACTAAGAAACGCCAACAGCGCGCGCGCGCCTCAGGCGCGCCCGCGCCTAGGTGAGCCCCGCCGGCCTTCAGCTTTGGTCGGTGGCCTTCCTATTGGATCCTCTTGCGGTCCATGATGGTATTTCTGGTTGATTTGATCTCGAGCAGGCCTTTCCTCCTCCTTTCTCTTATTTACCATGGACCAAAAATATTTATCTTTACTTTGTAGCATTTTTCTCTATGTCTTGGCCCATTTTACATGTTTTTTTAGTGATGACCTGCAAAACAAAACTTTTGCACCACACTATAGAAATAGTTAGAGTAGAGCCCTATTCTAGGTTATTTCAGTGTTGCCTAGCCTGATGTTGGCGGGGTTAGAAATGAGTTAAGAACCGCCAACACTAGGTCAGAGGTATGAGTTGAGTTAATGCTCCAGGGTTACTCTGGCGAGGAGCGAAGGCTTGGTAGGCTTTGCATGTCTTGACAATTTGAGTTGCGTCATTGATGTGAGTTGGCCAGTAGAAACCTTGGCGTATTGCTTTAGCCGATAACGCCCTGGAACCTATGTGCGATCTGCACACTCCCGGATGAATTTCATTTAAGAGCTCTTTTCCTTCTGCCTCAGATATGCATCTTAGCAATGGTTGCACTACCCCCTTTTTGTACAAATTCCCTTCTGTCAATGTGTAATTCCTTGCACGTGTGGCTAGTCTGACCGAGGCTGCTTCATCTATTGTTACATGTATCCCATTGATGTGGTCTATTATTGGCTGCCTCCAGTCCTCGTTTTGTACTAGTAGTACCTCCTCAAATGATTTGTTTAATTTAGCGTTTGCCGGCTAAGTCAACTCTTGATAGAAAGTACCCGAAGGTACTTGCACATTGTTCGCTGCTGCCTTTGCGATCGAGTTCATCTGCCTTCATATTTTCCCCCCTTGGGATGTGCCGTATGGTGAAGCCTTAAAACCTTTTCTCTAGGCCTCTGATCACTTCCAAGTACTTGGCTAGTTCTGGTTCTCTGGCTGAGTAAACTTTCTCGATGTGACCAGCTATGACTTGTGAATCTGTTTTGATAAGAATGTGCTTTGCACATAAGGACTTCGCCTTGTTTAGCCCAAGGATCACACCTTCGTACTTTGCTACATTGTTTGTTGATTTGAAACACAGCCTTGCGGCGAACTTGGACTTCACCCCTGATGGTGATATGAGAACAGCGGAGGCTCCAGCTCCCTGAATCCCCCATGCTCTGTCTGTGAAGAGGGTCCAAAGTTGTACCTCCGGCAAAGGTGGTGCTTGAATTGGAGGTACCCATTCTGCTATAAAATCTGCTAGTACTTAAGACTTGATTGCTGTCCTTGCGATGAATTTGATGGTGTACTGTGATAATTTTGTTGCCCATTTGCCTATTCTGCCTGAGGCTTCTTTGTTGTGAATACATCACCCAAAGGGCAATGAGGTGGGCACCAATATTTCATGATCCTAGAAATAGTGTTTGAGCTTTCGAGATGTTGAGACTACTGCATAGGCTATCTTCTCTAGCTCTGTGTAGTTTAGCTTTGCTCCTTGTAGTGCCTCAGATACATAGTACACGAGCTGCTGAACCTGCTTCATGCCTTCTTCCCTTTCTTGAACCACCACCGCGCTTACTGCGTGTGCGGAGGCAGACACATAGAGTAGCAATGTGGCATTTGTCTCTGGGGCAACGACCATTAGGTCTATTGCCATGTACTCTTTTTGCCATATACTCTTTTAGCTGCTTGAAAGCCTCCGATTGCTGAGGTCCCCATTCGAATTTTTCTGCACCTCTTAGGATTCTGAAAAATGGTAGGCTTTGCTCGGCTGCCTTGGAGATGAACCTATTTAGAGCCGTGAGTCTTCCTGTGAGCCTCTGAACTTCTTTTTTGTTCGATGGTTCTGGCATTGAGAGGACGGCTTTTGTCTTGTCTGGGTTTGCCCTAAGGCCCTCGGGACCTACAATGTACCCAAGCATCTTTCCTTGGCTTACTCCAAAGATACACTTCTCTGGGTTTAGCTTCAACCCCGCTTCTCTGAGGTTGGCGAAGATTTCTTTTAGGTCTTCCAGATGATCCTGAGGCTCTTTGATTACCATCGCCAAGTCATCAACATAAGCTATGATGTTCTTTTGTAACTGAGATTCAAGCACGGCCTTGATTATTCTTGCGAAGGTGGACCCAGCGTTCTTGAGCCCCTCAAGCATTCTCATGAAATAGTAGGTTTTGAAGGGGGGTTGTGAAGCTTGTTTTCTCTTCATCTACTTTCCTTAACCATATTTGGTGGTAACCAGAAAAACAGTCCAGTAGTGAGAAGCGCTTGCAACTTGCTGCCTTGTCTACTGAGGCGTCAATCCTCGATAGTGGGAATGGGTCTTTCTTGCAGGCCTTGTTGAGGTCTATGAAATCTATACACATTCTCATCTTTCTATTCTTCTTGGGTACTTGGACCACATTGGCTAGCCACTCTGAATATCTTACTTCTCTGATGACTTTGGCATCAAGCAGTCTCTGCACCTCTGCTTTGGCGGCTAAGGTGCACTCTTCTGACATTTTCCTCTGTCACTGCTTCTTGGGCTTGACATCTAGGTTGAGGTCTAGGGCGTGCTCTATTACATCTCTGCTAACTCCTTGCAAACCTGATGCGGACCAAGCAAATATGTCTCTATTTTTGGACAAGAGTAGTAGCAAGCTTTCCCTTTCTTCTGGTGATAAACTTGCTGCTAAGGTGACCTTCCTGTTTGACACTGCCTCCTCTAGTGGCACGGTTAAAGTCTCTGCTTGATCTGCCATATCGGTCTTACCCGTTGGCATGTTGGGTGGCTCCTCTAGGGCTACTGTGTTTATATTTTTGTGGGACTTGTAAATTGCCCTTTCAATATTTCTTGCTTCTTTTTGGCTACCCTTTACAGTTATAACTCCATACAATGCAGGCATCTTCATGCAGAGATGCCCCATGTGTATGGCTAGGTTGAACTTGTTCACAAATCCTCTGAATAGGATTGCATTGTATGGGTAGTACAGCTCAACAACATCGAAGGTTATGTATTCTGTCCTTGCACAGTCCCCATCTTGGAACGATATTGGTAGGGAGATTTTCCCTAATGCTTCTATCTTCTTACCTCCGAATCCTATCAGTGGGTTATCTGGAGGCTGCAACTGGCTTCAGGTCAGTTTTATTTGGTCAAACACACCAGTAAAGATTATGTCTGCGGAACTCCCAGAGTCCACTAATATTCTGTTTACTTCCCAGCCTGCTATGTTTGCTTTGATAACCATTGCGTCTGCATGAGGATAGCTTTCTAAGCGAAGGTCATTCTCTGTGAAGGTTATTGGCATCTTGGACTATTCTGTGGATTTGAAGGCTCCTTGAACTGCAACATTGTTGACAAGGCAGAAGTGATTCTTTTTCTGCTTTTTGGACTCAAATTCCATTGCTAAGCCTCCGGCTATTGGCAGCATCACGCCGATTGTTGGGAGGGCCGAGTGCGGGTTCATTTGGTTTTCAACCGGAGGCTCCGCCTTCGGCAAAATCGTACTTCATAAATTTTGTTGCGGAGGTGGGGGTAAGGCTTCGTACTGCCTTAGCGACTGTTGTGGAGGCTGAATGGGCTGAGAATTATCCATGATTGTGATTTGCGGAGGCTTTGGGTTTATGTATGTAAAGCCACTATCCATCCTGCTATTTGCGTAAGGATGATAGACTGTTGCTTGCTGCTGCTGTGGCCTCCAAGCCAGAAGGGCTGCTGGGTAATATTGATTTGCTAGACTTTGCTAAGGCAGATTGGTGTTGCTATAACCCGGGAAGTTTGGGTTGTACTGCTGATGCCACTGCGGTATGTAGGTGTGGTTCACCTGCCTTGGGGTGGGATGTACCACCGATAGCTGAGGTTGCTTGCCCTTCATCCTTTCCTTTGTTTCAATGGTCTCCGGGCAATCTTTGGTATTGTGTCCCTTGTCCTCCCCATGAAAAATGCAGTAAGGCTTCTTTGTTTTTTGGTTCTTATTCCAATTCTTGGATTTGTCATTTCTGTTGTTGCCCTGGTTGTTTTGTTGCCTCTGGTTTTGACTTTCTAGGGTGGCTGATTTGTTTCCTGGTGAGCCTGCCCCCCTTGCACATTAAATACTTGTTTCTGCTGTTGCCAGGGTTCCTGCCTGTCTTGACCCCTGCGGTCTCTTCTGTTTGCGCCGCTTGCATTTTGGCCACTCCGGCCTTCGCCATCCTCAATTCGCCTCCGTAGGTCGTCATCGGACCTGCAGTATTTCTCAAACTCCTCATGTAATTTTGTCATTGAAGTTGGCTTTTCCCTTGCAAGGTGACTTGCAAATGGTCCAATACGGAGGCCCTTGATCGCTGCCTCTATTGCCACCTCATCTGAAATGTCTGGAGCTTTCGCTCAAAGGCACAGGAACTTCTGAAAGTACTCCTTGAAGGGTTCCCTTTCTAATGCTTGTTACTATACAAGTCTGCTGATGTGAGGCATTCGCTTGAGAAACCCTTAAAATTTGATAGGATTTGATCCCTGAGGTTTTCCCAAGAGTACACGGTGCTTGGTTTTAGCATTGTGTACCATGAGAGCGCATCACCTTCCGCTGCTATTACGAATGACTTGGCGAGGACACTGTCATTTCCGCCTGCTAAGGCTACTACTGCCACAAAACTCATTATAGCCTGGGCAGTGAGATGGGCTTGTAGGTTATGGGCCAAGGGGTTGACTGGAGTCCTTTTGAGAGTGGCGACTTTGGGTCATAGGATCCTGACACCGCTGAGATCAGTGGTGCTGTGGGCTGCAAAGGCAGCCTGGCTACTTCTGGGGTCAGCACTGGTCCAGAGGTAAGCACCGTGCTGACCATAGGTGCCGACGGCTGCCTCATGCTTTGAATTTCCGCCTGCAAAATTGCCATTTGGTGTCTCATCTCAGCTGCTTGCTGGGATGCTTGCATCACCTTTGTGCTGCGGCTTGCTCGTCTCTGAGTTTGTTTCTTTCGCTTCCATCCGCTCTATTTCTGACCTTAGTCTTTCCAGCTTGTCTTCTGGTCCTTCATCTTGTGGGGTGGCTCTCTGTCTTCCCTTGGGTTGACATTGCCTTAGTCCAGCTCCTCCTCTTCCTGGGCGGAGGCATAGGTGCTTCTAGTTTTTCTTCTTGGCCTTCCGCGGGCCGGTCATTCCGGTGCCTCCGCCGCTGCGGAGGCTCGGGACGCCTTGGTAGTTTTCCTTTTGGACATCTGTGAGTGAAACTCTCGGCCAGACACACGGGTGGGCGCCAACTGTTGGAACACGGTTCCAGCAGGTTTAGGTGACAAGACGCCAATCAAATCACTATATTGAATGGGTGTTACAAAGTGGGTCCCAGGGTAGGCCAAAACGCAGCTACCAAAGGACCTCTCTCTTCATTACGGTAGTGGTGGTCTGCCTTTATAGCAGCTCACCCACCTCTCTACGGTACAATTACAGTCTTGTCCCTTTGCACTAAAGGAAACCTTAGTTTCTATCTCTATTACCAGTGGGCCCTTCTTCCTCCATAGTCGTCCTTTTGGTCTTGAAGTGGCCTAGCCACGCTTAATGGGCCTGCACGCTTTCTTGGGCCTGAATGGTGGGCTGGCCCACCATTCCTTCTAAGGCCTGCTAGTCACCAAGTCCCCTGGGGCGGGTCAAGATGTCCCGCGGCGGGACCCCTGATTGCCCAGGACCTCCGTTCTTGACCTAACAGCGCCTTGAGGACCTCCGGTTGTTTTCCCATCCTCCGGTTGGAACGCCACAACCTCCGTCCGGTCGCCTCCGCCCTTCCGGCCATGGCCTCCGCTCGGGGGCCCCCTGTACCGGCGGCCGCCTCCGCTCGGAGGCCTCCGCTCCGGCAGTTACCTCCGCTCGGCTGTCGACGACCTCCGCCCCGATCAGAGATCGCGCCACCTCGATCAGCGGAGGTGGCCGTCCCCTCCCGGCTCGGCCAGCCGGAGGCTCGACTCGTTGGGGCCACCTCCGGGCTGAGGTCTCCCGGCCTCCCGGGAGCGTCCGTCTGCCTGACTCTGGAAAGCGGAGGCGCACTCTGCGTCCCTGCATGAAACATAAGAGGTAACATCTGAAACGAAGAAGGGGGGAGGGTCTACCTCCACTACGCTCCGCTTAGCTCCCCCAACAATCATTATTATAATACTATATGAATAAAAGAGAAGCTGGAGTGTATCACTGTATCTTATTACAAGCTTAGCAACCATCTAACAATCTAGAGAGAGTTTCATGTCCTCCTCAGCTGTAAGCAACAAGCATTTTTCCTGTTTTATATTGTACTGGTGATTGTTGAAAAGAAGACAAGAGATGGGCTCCGCAGTACACAGCTGCTGTATGGAGTGTGGCCTTGTTTAGTTACCAATGCAAAATTACTGTGCAAACACTATAGCGTACTGTAGCGTTTCATTTGTATTTGGTAAAAACTATCCAAACATTGACTAATTAGGCTCAAAATATTTGTCTCGTAAAGTATAACCCAACTGTGCAATTAGGTTTTGATTTTATCTATATTCAGTACTCTATGCATGTGCCGGCATTTCGATGTGATGGGGAATCTTCTTTTTGCATAATAAATTTAAGAAAAAATTTTGAAAACTAAACAAGGCCTGTATTCGAATAGGACTCAGGACAGCGGTAGGATTTCCTCTTCAATAATGTCGTCTTCTGTCTGCGTCATGCCAGCTCTGTTGCTGCTCTGTCCTTCGTCCTCCCAGCTCTGATTGGAAAAATTATACAAAGTGGCTCAGTAATGGAATAATCGCGGACAAATAGATAGAAAGTTACTAAAGTACCCAAAAAAAATGACCCGGTTGTATAAAATGTGACATGCCTGGTGCTTGGTAGGATCGTGAAAGATAGAAGGGGCAGTTTGATGTGCTTGTCTCTCAGCGTAGTCATCAAGATTCGATCTCACAAAATAGGCTATGTCAAATGCACGGAACAGCCCATCTACATGATGCACATTGCATTATATATAGTACCCAGAAGTAAACATTATACCAGAAAAGCTGGGGAAAATTATATGTAATGACGAAGACATATACCGTATGTGGTGAACTTGACTTTGTCGGCTTTATTCATGAATACTAGCAGCTTCTTCGAGCGGATGTCAATGTTGAAAAGCTCAGCAATATCATGATATGAGGTCTGGAAGAATGTGGTACGAGATTCCATTGTTGACGCCTTAGCAAGCTCATCGCCACCATAACCCTGTACCATTGGAGGAAAAAAAAGTTCAAGAATTAAAAGTCTCCAAGGGGTAGACGATATGAATTGATCATGGACTTCAGCTTCTTGCTCTCAAATATATTTTAACCCCATGGAAATTTGCTAACATACTCAAAATATTGTGCAACCTTTTTTTTTTTGGAATGTGCTTAGGACACTGTCGTCATTATTGTTGAGACTGAATAACAATCAGGTTTGATAGAGGAGGGAGGCGTGACATAGGAATTTTGCACAGCATCATTACTACCACATAAAAACTAAGTAGTACTGATGCAGAGAAGAGAGAAATAGTTCATACAGATAAGTTCTCGACGTAGGCGACGACAGCGTGGGCATGGTCATACTCATCACGACCCTCGAGTATCCTCGTAGCGCTGTCGATGGTGGTGATGTTGTGCAGGTTGCGCACCCTAGGTTTCCACTCGCGGATTCCAAGGTGGTAGAGCAAGGCCCAGAGGTGGGTGATGAACTCGCCACCCTGCGACAGGTGCCGCATGTGCGCCTCCATGTTACCATGCGGCGCCCCTAACACCAACAACTGCACCCACACGGCCGACAGTATCTTCCAGCGACGCGTAGCGTCGAGGCTGAATAACTCAATTGTTAGTGCTAGAAACACGTTACTCCAATATCTACGATCACCGTCTTCTTCTTTACATAAGAAAACTCTGTTATATACGTATTCATTTTCTTGAGCACATATATATCGAATTGTCTCAAGCGCACTACCGTAGGTAGTTAAAACTGTCCTAACCCACTTCACAAAGTCAAGATACTTGTGCTTCGCTAGATCAGGGCTGACCGACCCAGAGATTAACTCCGGTGCTGACACCGCCAAGTAGCTGCAATAATTTGACAGAGCAATGGCCACACGCCGATGATCCCGACTATTGTCATCTATTTCTCCTCCTCCTCGTCCTGCTTGGCGCTGCTCCGACTTGTTAACGTCATCCTGCTTCTCCTGCTCCGCCTCTGCTATTTGGCACAACCATGTCGCAGCTTGCCACGCCATAACGCATTTGATATAACTGGGGTTCTCTTCAAGGTGCCTTTCCGGAGCACAAAGCCAGTCTAACATGCGTAATCCTTTACAAGTAAAACTGAAGCTGAACCACCTCTGATCTAATCTGTTGCTCTCGATCGTTGAAAGAAATTCAACAACAGATACCTTTATATCGTCATCCAACCTAACGCCAGCTCGTTTGGTGTCGCTGCCCAACAAGTCACGGAGAACTTCCCAGATGTAGTCCAATCCAAGCATCCTGGCCACCAAGTTCGTCTCAGCGTTTTCTTCCTCATTGCTACGATAATAACCTCTTAAAGGATCTTCTTCCTTTTGGTTAATACCAGTAGTTAACAATCTCCCTTTAGGTACCACTGAACACTGGCCGATCTTACCTTGCCAGAGGTACTTGTCAAACCAGTTAATGCTGGTAGCTACAGACATTTTCAACCTTAGCCACCGAGCCCGCCGCCGCCAGGATACAATTATACGGTCATCATCATAGAATCTTGATAGCTTGAGTTTGATCCTGGCGCATGCGCAGGCAACGGTAACTCTCGCCCAGAAAGATGTCCAGCACCGAATCAAGTGCATCAACTGTAACAGAGCCAGGGACACCAATACCAGAAAAGTGATCACAAGATCTGCAGTCGTGGTCTCCACAACTTTGGTGCAAGCAGTGGAACCACCATCACCATGATGGCTAGTCGTCATTGCAACTGCTACTGCTATCCCCATAAAACATATCCCAATGAATGAAGCCACTGCCCAGAAACTTGTAGTTTTTGCTTGGTAGTAGCAAAAAAATGAGTTCCCAGTGAAAAAGGATTCGTACAGAAAAGCCAACTCAATCTCAATCACCCTCATGGCCCACTTGTAGTCAATATCTTTCAGATCAGATGGTTCTTCCTTCCAATCAACCAACCGAAGTAAATGCCGTTGTAACTCATGAGACAGGCTGAAGGCAACGCACACATCATAACAGCAGGATAGCCGCTCATCCTTGAGTTCTTTCAGGTTACCTACTATGCTTTTTAGAGTGACCAACTCGGGACCAACAATCATACGAGATCTTTCCCTTCTTAAAGCAGATTGTCCACTATAATCATAACCCCATTCAATATTGTAAGAATACAAGGTATAAAGTTCTTGTATCATGCTTCGCGTTCTGCTTTGTTGCACGAGTGCCAATGACCTGTGCACTCCCTTTATGAAAGTGATGAAAGATAGCATGATGATGGCTGTCTTAAGGACATTGCTGGACATAGTTGAGATACTCATTAACAAGACATACCCACAATAGAGGAAAATCCCATATAGCATCTTTATGAGCGGACCCTGGTAGTCAAGACCGTTGTAGCCAGTAACTGGATCAATGCAGCCGAATAAGGTGAATAAAGACACTGTCCATATAGGGTAAATCTCGCTCTTCACTGATGAAGATTGCATTAGACCAATGCTGTAGGTCCCAAGAGACAGAGACAATGCCTGTGCGACAAAGAAACCCTTTTGGACTATCCAGCGGTTGGACCAGCGACGGCATGAACCAAAGGCAGCAAGAAAGAAACTGATGATGATAGCCACCAATACCAGTGCTTCAATACGGAGCACTATCCACCTCGAGCTTTTCCATATATGTCTCCACTGATCCGAGGAGGTAGCTGACATTTTATTTCCCGCGTTCAACTCCATAATATTCCCCATGCGGCGATAGTCCATCTAACAGGAGAATAGTTCTAAATTTAATTATCTATTGTATAAATGTACATCAGTGTAAAAAATTAAAAAATTAACCATGCTCACTAAGAAGATCTAGAAACTATGAGACTAATAATCCATAAAGGGAAAAGATCATACATGTTTTGATTTTATGGTGATGTAGTATTCTGTATTAAACACAGAACACATACCTTTTCTTGCCAAAAAAAAGAAAGGAACCAATACCTAACACAATTATATAAATATATAAAAGTCACAATATTGATCAAAAGTAAGGAAAGCGGGCCTTTAAAATACACCTACCTAGTATACCTATGCATTGGCACTGCTCTTTGCAGATACTTCCTAGCGTTGCCTCCTTGTACTTCGTTGCAAAATTGTCTTCATCCTTAGTATACAACTACCTAAGATCCACCGTTCAAGCCGGTGATATAATGTTATTAGCGTTCTGCCCATTAGGCTTATGGCAACTCCCGCCGTCAAGCCCACCGGGTGTGTATTTTTATTCTAACTTCCCTTAATGAAGCACATGCAATCCACACTTTTGAAAAAAAGTATACCTATGCATTAGTGAAAAATCACCCAAGCTGTTGGATTCAATATAACAAAGCATGTATATAAACACATACACAAATTTGAAAACAAAACTTAGGATTTTAAAATATGAAATATAATGATTTATATTAAACTAAAAAATTCACGCCAATAATAATTATTAATAAATAAAATTAAGTAGAACTAGCAAGCTGAATTCTACGAGACCTGGAAAGAAAAATACCTACATAACGAGCACATATATAACATGATTATTAAATGCAAATTTCAATAAAACATATGCAAATAGTTTGATCTGCAAATAAATTATGGATAAAAATCTTTATCAAAAAAAATCTATGGATAAAATATTTAAATATTTATTTTTCCCATTGGTAAATACTTATTTTTCTTCAAAATCATCTATTTCTGTCTCTATAGCAAAAATTATCACATTGATGCTTGACGGTTTGTATATATATCTATTAGAAGATATAGAAATAACAAGTAAAGAATCCAATCTTTAGAGAAAAAGGTATATATGTAAACAGATAGTAGTGTACTACAGCTAAGTTATAACTAGATTTTTCCCGTGCCAATAATAATAATAAGAATAAGAAACCATAAGAACATGCATTTATCGTTATTGTTGTTGTTTGCTTGCACAAGAGCTAACTCGGGCACCAATCTAAAAAAATTGACATTAACTACTGAACTATTATTGCCGGTAAATGGCTTGAACCAACAAAGATATTGTATCTTCAACTGACAGTGATATTGGGGTCATCACTGCTGGTTTTTAGCTTGAACTAGTAGTGATATGATGTTTTAAAAAACTTCATAACTTTCTCATATGATGTTTGATGGAGACGAACTTTATACCAAAGTTGTAGTACTCGATGAGATCTACAGTTCTATATTTCAAATGTTTTCTATTTGTGATCGTTTGGATGTCCAAATATGCATTACAGGATTTTATAAATATCCAAATATGCATTACTGTTACAGGATGTATATTCACAAGTGTGTAGTATAGTGGTATCCATGTTTTTGAATCTCGGATGATGGAGTAATGAATCAAACAAAAGTTGTAGATCTTGAAAATTATGTAACATTGTAGTTGATAACTCTTTTGTTTGAAAGCACCTATCCAACAAAAATGACATTTGAAATTCTAACATTTGAAATTCAAAATTTTCAAATGACTTGGGTTGGAGAAACAACCCAAACGAAATTCTAGACCTCAAAAAATAGTACAATTTTGTAGTTAATAACTTTTCAGTGAAATCATGAACCCAAAAAATTATGTTTGAAGTTCCTCGCATTTGAAATTCAAATTTTCAAATGACCACTGATGGAGAAATGCCCAAAACAAAAGTTGTAGATCTTGAAAAGTGATAAAACTTTATGGTTGATAACCTTTTCATTTGAAATCATCTATCCATGAAAAATTACATTTGAATTTCTCATATTTGAAATTTAAATTCTTCAAAGAACCTCGAAATGACCAAAACCAAATTAAGATCTAAAAAATTTATAAAAAAATAATAGTTGTCATTTCTAGTTTAATTCATTTAGAGTCCCAAATACTTATTTCAAAACCTAACGAATATAATATGAAGAAGATGAATATCCAAGTGGATAGAAGTGACTTATGAGTGGAGTGGTGAGGGGACAAATTATGAAGCCTTGGTCGCATGTTTGAGCGCCGGCGGCAATGCAGCACATGAAAATCACGTGACTTGTGACTTTGTAACGTGTGACCATGTGGATCAACGACGGATCTACCCACGGGGCGGGGTGGGGCGGCCGCCCCAGCTACCGGCGTCGTAGCAGCAGATCCCCGGAACCCCTCTTCAGCGTTCTTCTCCAGCTCCGGTTGATCTCCGGCGTCTGCGCGTCGCGAGAGTTCGTCGTCCGACCGGCGATGGTGATGAATGGATGAACGCTCTGCCTCTCTTCCTTGCTGGGCCTTTCTTTGGCAGTTCAATAGCCCACTAAGGCCCTATTCCCCAACCCCAAATTCCCTAATCGTGGCATCAGTAACGAGCTAGCGCCGCCGCCGGACGCCTGCAGCCCCGCACTGCACGCTGCGCGCCTGCACTGCGCCCTACTTCGCCCGCCGCCCGCTAGTCAAGCGGCCAGGGGCCAGCCGCCCAGATAGTAATAGAGTATGCTAAGTTGACAAGCAATTTTTGTGCAGACTTGAAGAATTATTACACAACTTTGAGTGTCAGTTCACGTTCAAGTTCAATTGGCAGCCGCCCAAGCCTTTTATGTGATTTGTGAATAAGATGCCTTCTTGGTTCATTTTCTCATTAAATTTCGCCCCAGCTATAATTAATTCCTGGGTCCGTCATTGATGTGGATAGTTTATTAGAACGGGTCCCAATTAAATAAAAATATTTTGCTACTTTTATTTGACGATTTTGGTTTTCTGGAAAACCTAGCTGTTCTGGAGTAGTGCATGTCTAGTGATTCCAATTGAAGAACACCAATGCACTACGAATCCTCATGCCACTGCCCTCACTCCTCGTTCTATATATGTGTCGCCATCTCAATATGGTCACACTTGAGTCTTTGTTCCTTTGTTTTCCTAGATCAAAACCTTTGCATCACTATTGATGGCAATGAAGGGGAATTAACAAACATATAGATTCCAAGAATCATGGCTTATCAAGTACCTTTCATGGCTGTGACCTTGGAGAGGGAACGATTTTGGTGACATCATGTCTGATAGTGAGCGCTAAAGTAGCATGGTTAGCATGCTTGAGACCAGCAGATCACAAGTGTTGGCTCCATGGTTTGTTTTGGTCTTTTGGAAGACTCGAGGCTCCGAATGGATCTTGGCGTGATGACCGGACAATATTATGGTCATAAGGGAAGAATTGAGGTAGTTGTCGTGACCCGATCGTGACATGGCCTGAACATTTTAGGCTCTGTCCGTCCATCAGATCACTTCAAGCACAGTAGTGACCTGTCCTCGGTGGGGACTCCTAGCTAGCCCCCACATGTTATCAACAGTCCTCTCCATTTCGTGGGAAGATCTACCAGCAGAGCACCCACACTCCCTCACTAGTCACTCTCACACATCTCGACACCCCTCACTCTCACACTCTCATCACCACACTCTCTATGTAAAATGTACGATTATCATGTGCTTTTAAACTCACATATGTTTCACCACATCCAAATACGGTCGAGGGTTGAAACTTACTACAAATCAAATTCAGAACGAAAAACATTATTTAATTATTTAATTGAATTAAATTTGCAAAACTCAGTCGAAACCGAGCTATGGTCAGAGCTATTAGAGCTAGGCAATACCGAGGCAGGTTGGAGTTGGCAGAGAGAAGCAAGGCCTTGTCAAAACTGGCCTAGACCGGGCTCAAGTTGTCTTTGCCTGTCCCAGGGGAATTCTTTTCATTTTGGTTCTGGTCTTCTCTAATTTTATGGAAAACTTGCAAAGTATGTTTTGAAAATATTTTCACTCTTTTTTAAAGCATATTTTCACTCTATTATATGAGAGGATCGTATGATTGATGAGTCCAAAGAAACCAATCGACAAATACATCTATGCCTCACACCTTTTATCCTACTTCAGACTTTTTTAACCCCTTGTTATCCAACATCTCCCATGAAGAGATTTTTCTGGATTTTAGGTGGCCTTTCCGATCCTAGGACACTCCTGCTATGTTCCTCCTCAATGGGTCTTGCTGAGACACGATCCTGGGTGTTTCGGACCAAGAACAAACACTAATTAAGGAAGGCTAGCCGACTCCCTTGTCAGTCTCATTACGTTAGCCTTCCTCTGACTGTTTCTTAGTCATGTGTGGCCCGAACAGGCTAGGCTTTGCTGATGTAGTGATGTATGGTGGAAATTCGTATCGTTAGGAGAGGAAAGGAGGCAGATGTGATGTATTTATAGTTGATTCTGGGGGAGAAGTGATATTTGTCCCTCTGTGCTAATAGCCTCGATTCAGGTGTTTGATGAAATACCAATTCAAACCGTGATGCCAGATTAGATTTATAATATTTAGGAATAAAGCTAGCAAGAAATGACCAATCAAGCGAGACGCCAAATTAGTTGTATGATATTAAGTGTGTAGCTAGTGGCGTTGATGAAAACCATGACCAGATATTCTGATGGAACCGTTCATGTTCTATCTTTCCTTGCTCTCATATTTTGAATGCTAATATTATATAAATCAATCACTACTGTAGAAAATCTTTTACAAGGCGTTTTCAAAATCATAACCGTGGCGGTCAACGGTGAAACCGTCTTGGTTAATGAAGGCCGGCTGAGGCTTGGACACACGGTGTCTAACTGCCATGGTTAATTCATTGGCGATCATTGTAAAAAGACCGCCATGGTTAATCTCCATTAACCGTGGCGGTTTCCTTAGAATGACCACCACGGTTAATCCTAGGCCTGTTGGGCTGTCCCTCCACATGGAGGACTGATTTGGAGCCCAGCAAAACCAGCCCAAGATTTGTGAACCGTTGATCTTGATCCAACCGTTAAGAGTGGTTCTTGGGAAGTATAAAAGAGAAACAAACCCTAGCCTCCTTTCTAGAGTGTTCAGCACATCAGAGAGTTGCTACTGAGAGAGGAGAGGGCAGAACACAAGAACACCACACGTGAGAAGAGAGGAAGAAGCAGGAGAAGGAAATCTGTCCAGATTTGGTTGCTGGGAACCGATCTTCGTCAAGCCAGCGATTGGAGGCCCAAACGTGGTAGGATTGACACCAAACTTGGTGAGCTCGTTCCTCACTTAGAGTACTTCGATTTGTTCAGTGGGTTTGAGGATTGGTTGAGTATAGCACCAGATTTGAGAGGGGTTTTTTCAGTTCGGGTCACTGCAGTTTCAGCATAGAGCAGTTTTGGTGGATGAATTGTTTGAGGGGTCAAACGGTGTCCGATTGAGCTGAAATTTAGTTAGTGGTTAAGGCACTCGTAGATCAACCTGCCTACCAAAATTTGTGCACAGGGGAGCTGTGGTTTGAGAGATATGAACTGATTACCGAGGTGGACAGAATCTGTGACTTCTCTGGTTGGCTGCTTCATTCCTAGTTGTAACTTGCTGCAGTTGATAGTTGCAACTGGTTGGGGTGTGTGTGTTGCTGCTGGTGTAACCTATAGTTGATCTAGAGAAGATTCCTTGTACCCATTGTTGATTACAGTGGAAGTTTGGCAGGGAGTGGACCGGTTGGTTCCGTGGTTTTTCCTTCTCACATTGAGAAGGTTTTTCACGTAAATCATTATGTCTCTTGTGCATTGTGGTTGATTATTTCCGCTGCGTACCTGTTGGTAGATGTTGTCCTCATAATTCATCACAAGTTGATGGATTAATTATGCACCCTAATCCCAACAGAGTGGTATTAAGAGCTTTGGTTCAGATTGTGTTCAGTTTGTTCACCTTGATTACTTGCTGATTTGCCTTGTGTTGAAGATGGAAACAAATACCAGCAGGATGATCTCATTAAATGGTACAAATTATCAAGCTTGGAAGGGTAAGATGGAGGATTTACTCTATATAAAAGAGTATTGGAAGCCAGTGTTTGCTGAGGCAAAGCCAGATGATAAATCTGATGATGAATGGCGGGTTCTTCATTGACAAGCTTGTGGGTTCATTCGACAGTGGGTTGATGACAATGTTTTGAACCATATCAGTGAGGAGACACATGCACGGACATTATAGCAGAAGCTAGAAGAGTTGTATGCCTGAAAGGAAGGTGCAAACAAGATGTTCTTGATCAAGCAGTTGATGCATTTAAGGTACCGAGATGGTACTCCTGTGGCTGATCATGTGAATTCATTCCAGGGCATTATAAATCAGCTTTCTTCCATGGGAATCTCTTTTGAAGAAGAGGTTACAGCCTTGCTGCTACTTGGTTCTTTGTCGGACACTTGGGAGACTTTGAAAGTCACTTTGTGTAATTCAGCCCCTAATGGTGTTGTCACTTGGAACCTTGTCAAGACCAAAGTGATAAATGAGGAAACCAGAAGGCTAGCTGAAAGGGATAGTTCCTCCTCTAAGTCCGAGGTGTTGGTCACCGAGTCACGGGGGAGAAGTAAGAGCCGAGGTCCGAAGAAAGGTAGAGCTGAAAGTAGAAGCAAGTCAAGGGGTAGAAATGCTGAGCTTGAGTGTTGGCACTGCCATGAGACGGGACACAAAAAGTGGCAATGCCGCAAGTGGAAAAAGGAAAAAGGTAAAAAAAGCAACAGCAAGACCAGAAGCAAGACAGTGATAGTGATAGTGATGCAGGCCGTATTACTTCAGCAGTTGAAGGGATTATGATTGTCACTGCAGATGAAGGTAATCATGGTTGTTCTAGTTCCACTATTGAGAGGATCACTGTTGTTTCTGATGATGCAGCCATCAACCATGTGAATGGTGATGAGATGATTTGGATACCGGACAGCGGTGCTACCATACATGCTACATCTCATAGAGAGTACTTCACAAACTACACGAGAGGTGATTTTGGTGTTGTGAAGATGGGCAACAATGACAAGGCAGCATTGTTGGCAAGGGAGATGTACATTTGGTGACTGCAAATGGTACCAAATTGGTCCTCAAGTCGGTGAGGCATGTTGAGGCTCTTCGGCTCAACATTATTTCAGTTGGATTGCTTGATAATGATGGGTATTCTAGCAATTTTGGAGATGGAAAGTACAAGCTCACCAAAGGCAACTTGGTAGTTGCAAAAGGTAACCAAGTTTCAGTTTTGTACCATGTTATTGCTAACCTCTCTAGTGTTTCTGTGAATGCATTAGAGAAAGATGATCCTTGTGTTCTATGGCACAAGAGACTTGGGCACATGAGTGAGAAGGGGATGACAGTGCTAGTGAAGAAGAATCTCTTAAAAGGGGTGAAGAGTGTGCATTTGAAAAAGTGCACAGATTGCCTAGCAGGGAAGCAGCACAGGGTTGCTTTCAAGGGTCTACCTCCTCACAAGAAGCCAGGGTTACTGGACTTGGTTCATTCTGATGTTTGCAAAATGTCAGTAAGATCAATGGGTGGTGCTAAGTACTTTGTCACTTTCATTGATGATTTCTCCAGGAAGGTTTGGGCTTTTCCCTTGAAGTCCAAAGATCAAGTGCTAGGTGTGTTCAAGCAATTCCAAGCCTCAGTTGAGAGAGAGACTGAGAAGAAGATCAAGTGCATTCGCACTGACAATGGAGGGGAGTACATTGGGCCGTTTGATGCATATTGCAAGGAGCAAGGGATTAGGCACCAATTCACACCTCCAAAGACACCACAGTTGAATGGTATTGCTGAGAGGATGAACAGGACAATTGTGGAGAGAGTTAGATGCTTGCTGTCACATGCAAAGCTACCTAAAAACTTCTGGGGTGAGGCTTTGATGACTGCAGTTTATCTTATTAACCTCTCACCAAGTTATCCTTTGCAGGGAGATGTTCCTAACAGGGTTTACTACAACAAGGACGTCTCTTATGACCACCTGAAAGTGTTTGGGTGCAAGGCCTTTGTTCATATTCCTCAAGATGAAAGGCTGAAGCTTGATGACAAGACACGACAGTGTATCTTCCTTGGCTATGGGTTGGATGAGTTCGGTTACAAGCTCTTTGATCCAATTGCAAGGAAAGTTGTGAGAAGCCGTGATGTTGTGTTTGTTGAAGATCAAACAATTGAGGATATTGTGAAGACAAAGGTGCAGGTTCCTCAGCAAGAGCCATTGGTTGATTTAGACCCAGTTCCTGCAGCTCCAGCTCCAGAAGAAGCTGATAGTGACGTTGCAGATGGTGCACATGATGATGTGCATGGTACAGTGATGAGAATGCTCCCCAGCAGCATGAGTTTGATGCTGAAATTGATGATCCGGATCAGCAGCCACCAGTACCAAAAGATCCACCAATTCCACTCAGAAGATCTAGCAGAGATTGAGTTCCTTCCACCAGGTATCCTTCAGATCAGTATGTGGTGTTACTATCTGATGGTTCAGAACCTGAGTGTTTTACAGATGCAATGGAAGATGAGCACAAG
>DXKC01007085.1:0-11311 GCA_031170775.1 Cymbopogon citratus
CACCTAGGGCTATATAGGACGCCCCCATCAGACCTAGGAGCCATATCTCTTCTACATATGAAAAGGTAGGGTTTTAATTCTCTATCAAGTAGAAGTAAAGGACCCTCTAGATCATCTAGTTCGTCTAGTTCAACTTCTATTTCTAGTTATCTAGTTCTTATTCGTTCGTCTAATTCATCTAGTTGTAATCTAGATAAGAGGGAGAGAGAAGAGGAGAGAGCTGAGGAGGAGTCGGATCTGTTAGATCTTCCTACTTTTGCAGCATCTGGTTCGCCTTTCATCAATCTCCAGGTTCTTCGATAATTCCTAAGTTCTTTATTTACTTTCAGTAATTACTTTAAGTTTATTATTGGATTTCTGCTTACATCAAGTGCTCTAGTCTTTGCAACGCTAGAGTAGTAATTAATAGATTAGGCATGGTGCTTAGTCTTGTGATTACCTGGAATTGTACCCAATCCTGCGAATTGTTGTGGTAGCCCTAGGGTAGTGACAGCCCTAACGGCCGACGTATTCCACCTCTTTCGGATGGGTGATCGTAGGACCGTAGTGAGACCTTCAGAGCCCCCTTCTCATCTCTTTCTTTGACCAGTGCTCTGGTGTCCCAAAATAAATAAACTTTGAAGTAACCTTAGATAACTTATAAAGCTCTTAGGATATTTTATCTCTTTCCCCAAAAATATATAGTTATCCTTGGACGACTTAGAGCCTTAATTAGGATACTTTACGTTTCCATGGAAATCGATAATCTGGAATACTTCCGTGCACTTACAAATTTTTTTGTTTGCGTTTAAAATATCCAACACCAATTACCTAAAAAAAAAAATACCCAACACCAACTTTGGTTGTTATCGCCGTAACATGCTTACACATGGTGTTTTCAGTCAATGAGATAAATGTTTGCCTCTTCTGGTTGCGGCTACAATGTTTGCCTCCTCTGGTTGCGGCTACGTTGGCTGGCTAAATAATGGTTATTCCCCTAACTTAACACCTTCCGTTTATTATCTATTCCTTCCTCTGTTTACATTTTTTGAATTCATTTTCGCAACTTTTAAGAAATTATTTTTCATAATTCTCACACAGATAGTTCTGATTTTTGCATTAATTTCTAAACAATCCCTACTATTTTACACATGGGACACACTACAATAGAATTTCTTGTGATTTCTGGTCATATACCGCCATAAGGCTGCAATGTTAGTGGTAGTTGGTGGTTGGAGATTTATAGGGGTGTGGCCACGCGTGATAATTCTCAATCTAGAGACTATCATCATTATTAATTTTCAACATTAAAAAAACAATCTTTTCCAGATAAAATTACCTTGTAAGTGTAACTACGCTGTACACGCCACGCCAGTCCATCAACCATAGCATTTGAGGCAATGAATTAAAAATTTGCTTCTTTTGGCCGCGAGCCTGCTACTGTGCTGGATGGTTTTGGTGGCTAAGCTACCGTTTGGGTCATTTTTCCCTTTTTGTGAACAGTTGGGGTCATTTCCCCTTTTTTAAAAAAAAAGAAAAAGAAAGCTGCCGTTCTTGTGAAATATCAATAATAAGATTTCTGAAGTAACCATAATGGTCATGGATGTGGAAAATAATTGCGAGATATGTTGAGGATTCCTTTTGATATGATATTGATACCCATCTATGGCTTTGTTAAAAAGCAAACACATTAGTTGGTGGTCTGTGTAAATACTAGCACACGTGGTCTATGTAAATGCTTTTTTTCGCTCCTTTCTTTCGCGCCAAAGACTATTATTATTCTATTAATTACTTACCAACATTATTGGTCGTACCGTTAATTTCTTTGGAGGTTTAAAACTAAGAACGTAGGCACCACATTTCACAACCTTTAGTAGTTTGGCTTCATATTTCGCGCCATGGTGACATAGTTCGCGCCCTTGTTTGATGTCTAGGGTAAAATTTTGCAATAACACCTCCAATGTCATTTTTCCTTCACAATGTTTTTGATAGAATATAAACACACTATTCTTCAAAGTTTTGTTAAAAAATGGGCCCATTTGGAATTTGGATTTAACAAAAGGAAATTATGAATGTTGTTTAGGGTAGGTGGCCACATTCTATAACCTCCTGAGCCGCACTAGGTCTGAAACCAAAACCATCTTCCCCTCTATAAATTTCAGTCGAAATTCACAAAATTCTCCAAAAATTTTCCAGTCACCGACACACGGTTTCCGGTGTCAGAACTCAGAAGAGAGAAACAGAGAAGGCGGTTGGGCTTCTCCGTCCTGTTAACGCCAAGCGCGCGCCCCGAGATAGCCGAGGCGGGCGCGGCGGCGTCCGCCAGCTCGCAGCCCGGCGCCACGGCTCGACGCGACCCCCGCCGAGCTGAGCTGTTCCGGCGGCTCGACGCCCGCTGCGAGGCACGCCGCCTCGCACAGTCGTTTGCCCCGCATTTCGCCCGGCGGTCTCCTCCCTCGCGGCGGCCGCCGGAGCCTCTCGAGGACGACGACGACCGGCGCATTTGGCCGCCCCGTAGCCGCTACTGGGAGCAGTACAGGTATACTCTCTATCCTTCTCGTCTTCTGTTTTGCGATCGTTGGTGTCTTGATTTCATTTCGTGTGTTCGTTTGGCTAGCAAACCCATGGGGCGTGGTGGGGCGGCCGCCCCAGCTACTGGCGTGGTTTCCGTAGACCCCCAGAGCCCAACTTCTTCCTTAGTTCCGGCCTGCTGAGTGCCTGTAGAGCTTCCTCGGCAGCGACATGGAGGAACCAGTAGCGATAGGAAATAGAAGAAGATGACGATGGTTGAGCCTATTCGATTTCTCTCACTCTGTTCAGCGCATTGGATGGCCCAACGATTTCCCAATCGAAAGCGCAGTCAGTTCGGGAGTGGTAATCTCCAACTCCGATCCCCAATCCGGCAATCTGCATCGAGGCGGCCGGGCACTGCGCACGGAAACCGCCGCCCACCATCAGGGCGCCAGCCGCGGAGGCGCCTCCGTGCCTCCAGCAGGCGACGCAGGAGCAGCCTGATGGCGGCCAGCTGGAGCAGAGTGGAGAGCGGCCAGCAATAGAGAGGGGTAGCAGCTCCGCAAGCTGCTGGATTTGGTCATGGCCGACTTGCAAGTAGTGAAGTAGAGCCAACGGTGTGTTTTTCTCCATGAAAAATCGACTTCCGTTTGAGTTAGGAACCTGAATGAATAGTTGAATACACCTATTTTTATATAAATAAATGTTTTTTTATAGCAATTCTAAAAATCTCACGTTAAGTCCCACTAGCAGCTTGCACATGATAAACCAATGTGCTAATATGGATTCAAATGATATCTGAATTCTAGGTACAATCCAAGTTTATAATGAAAGTCTTTTAGGTAATCTTCTGTTTATGCCCATTATTGTATTGTTTCCCTTCTGTATTTTCAGTTGCACTGTTGTGTTATAAGTAGTATTTGATCACTTCTCCACTTACGTTAAATCTGTTTATCTTAGGGATCTTTCAGAATTGTAGGTTTGTCTCAGAAATCCTAGCGTGGAAGTATCCCTTCTGTGAATTCTGTTTTCTCTGGATGCTTTCTCCAAATTCCAAATCCGAATTCTTAGTCCATGTAGTATCATACTTCTAGGAGGCTCAACCACAATTCCCTAGATTTTGGGTACTGGAACAGGACACACACACCACACAACTATGTACCACACACACACACATATGGAGCTATCTTTGTACTGAAGATATTATGCTTATGTGTCATTATGTTATGATATGAAGCTATCCTTTACCTTCGAACTTTAATTTTATTTACTATGCTTTCAACAGGTCCTTAAGAAATATGGAGTCCAAACCTGAAAATTCTATGATCAATCCCTCCGAGAACTCTGTATCTCCACCATCGAAGAGACAGAAAACAGTATTTGATAAAGATGGTGACCAATGTGATGATGCATCACAGCAGGTAGTCATCTGTAAGAATGACAAAAGTGATTGGGGAGGAGATGAACAGAGTGCAAGCCATCTCCCAATTGTACCAGCAAAACCATCGAATCCACGAAAGCGTGGATTGGGAAAGGAAATTGAACTCTTGACTGCTCAGTGTGCTAAATGTCAGAACTGGAGACTTATTTCAACAGAAGAGAAGTATGAAGAAATTCGCGAGCAACTTAATAAGGATCCTTTTGTCTGTGAAAAAGCCCGTGAGTGGAAGCCTGATGTGACATGCGATGACCCATCAGATGTACCTCAGGACAGCAATAAGCTTTGGGCAATTGATAAACCTGGCATTCCACGGACCCCTCTAGGATGGAAAAGGAAGATTAAGATAAGAGGTGAAGGAAGCACCAGATTTGCTGATGTGTGAGTAACATTTTTCTCTCCTAACCTTAAATCCTTCCTAGCTCTGCTTATCTCTTAACAAATGGCACTGTAGCTGTTACATATCTCTAATCTTATGAACTTGTATTGTATGCATACTTGTGTGCTATGATCTAAGTTCATAGTCCATGGCGACGAACAAATATGAAGAAAGAAAATCTAAACTGTAATAATTCAAAGAAATGGGAAAATTGGTATTTTAGTTTAATATTATATCATACAAAACAGTTCTTCAATATATTTATACCTGCAGCTAATGTTGTTTACTGTAGTCAATCACCCATATTGATATTAATATCATGCTGCATGGTGTTCTATCACTGGCGTCTTGGATAAATATGGTAGTGCCCATATTAACATTGTATTCATGCTTTCAGGTACTATTTGTCCCCTACTAGAACACAACTGAGATCAAGTAATGAAGTGGAGAAGTATGTCAAGTTCCTTTGGTCAACTCTTGCTTCAATCTCTTCACTTGAAGCATATTGCAGCTCAAGTTCAGTTTTACATGCATGTAGTTATGAATGACTGCAATTAATGGATATCTACTAAACTAAAGTTATTCCCAAAATTGTTGACTAAAAAATTATTCCCAAAATTGTTGGCTAAGTGATATAGTTATTTTTTTAACTTTTCCATTTTAGTATTTTGTGTCTCTACCTTGTATGATCGAATTGTTTCTCTAATTCTTCGAACTCCATGCTTGGATAGGTACCTTAAAGAGCATCCAGAATATGCTGCACAAGGTGTGGAGTTATCTCAGTTTTCATTCAAGTCACCTGCACCACTACAAAAGGACTATGTTAGGAAGCGTTCCCAGACAAGCCAAAGTGGTGTTACACCAACAGAGTCAGCTAAGCTTCTCCCACCATACGAAGGTAATGTATATTACATAAATTGAACATCCTACATTTAATGTATTGTAGTTTTCCTTTTCACTTCTATATTTCACGTGCCTGATTTTGTTGTTTTTCTTCAGGCAACATCTAATTTTGTCATTGTTTGACTATAGAAAAAATGCGAATTATATCATGTGAGTTGTTCTTTTAATTGTACTAGTTGATTGTTTAAGATTGTTGCCTTAAAATTCAGACACCTGAAACATATTTGGGATGTGTGTATTACTGCACGGTTATATTGGCATCTTCCAAGTGGATACTAGTAGCTACCTAGATGTTTGTATTTTCTAGTAGGCACCACAAACTCTGGTGTGAAGTTACTCAGCAATTGGTTGATGTGCCATACATTCTGCACATTTGTGTTGCAATTGCATCCATATGGTATATGCACTACCTCCCTTCTAGCTGTCACTTGTATTTTGGCAGCCAAGAGTGGGAAAGAGAGACTGCGAGAAAGCGCATGGCGGGAGCTCCAAAAGCTAGACGAGTGAAACCCATTTCTCCACTACGTCCCCCCGCGTCGCTCACCAAGAGGCGACTCGGGCGGCGCCTACTTTTCCTAGGCTATTCATCATATTCTAATAGATAGTAATAATAGCTATCTAGATGTTTGTATTTTCTGTAGGCACCAGAGTTCTGGTGCGAAGTTACTCGGCAATTGGTTCATGTGTCATACATTCTGCACATTTGTGTCGCAACTGCATCCATATGGTATATGCAAATGGTTGTTCATTTTACGGTTGTGCCTGGGACATTTATGTCCTCAGCTTCAACCGTATATACATTTTGTCCTCCAAACATATGGTTTCTAACATGGGCTATTGTTTTGACATCAATTGAAGCTTGCTCGTTATTCTCATCTGATCCCATGTTCTGTTTCTTGGTTCAGTGCAACCCATCTCCTGGGCACCTCCACCGGCGGATGGCAACCCGGGGAACATGCAGCTGGTCCTCCACAATGGAGATCAGACTCAATTGGTGCAGTCGTAGTCTGAACAGCCGGAGCCCTGAGGGCCGGCCGCCTGCACCAGCAGCTTAGCCCAATGCCGCATTTGGCGAGCCCAGGATAATCTTTTGGTTGGTTGCTGTTAGAATGATACAAATTACAAAAACTATAGATGATGCTCCTACAGGGATTGCAGAACTTGGTCCCCCATTACTAAGGTAGCAGCCGTGTTCGTGCTGTTTTATTGGTTCGTTGGTTTGTGTCCAGCAGGAACTGAGGATCAGGTAGGTTTGTGTTGAGTTTTTGATCGGCTCCTACTTGAACACCGATATGACGACGTGTATGTGTTGTACCGTAGCCGCTGCTACTGGGTGTCAGATTGCTAGTCATGGTCAGATGAAACTCTGAGAATTTGGGACAACCGGCAAGAACGTGGCGTCAAAGTTATATATATGGTTTACTAATTATTGGTCATCTATCTATTGTCTCCGTGATTACAGTTTAACTTTGTGTGTTTGCTGTGGATGCTTGCAAGTTACAGTGTTCATTGACATGTGTCACACACATACACACAAGTGTCACACGGAACAGGACAAGGAAACCAATTTGTATGACAGTATGGGTATGATACTATGATAGCATCAGTTGTCCCATAGATGATGGACGGAGCAAAATAAAGCGTTCTTCCTAATGGTTTACAGAAAGGAAGCAAACATATGAAGTGCGAAACAATGCAAAATTAGCTGCAGTGTGAAGGTTCTAGCAAAGATCCTAACAACAAGATTGCAGAGTCCGATGACAAATCTGATTGATCTCAGCCAAACTGGATTTCAGAAAGGCAGATCCATCTTGGAAACCTTCATTTTTGCTACTGAGCTAATACAGACATGTCATAAAAACAAAGCTTCCTGTGCTCTAGTGATCAAGCTTAATTTTGCATAGGCGTTTGACACCGTTAACTGGGAAGGCCTATTCTCAATCTTTACAGCAAGGGGGTTCACTGAGACTTGGATCCAATTGGTACAGATGCTTCTCTCTTCATCCAAATCAGCAGTACCGGTGAACCGCTGCCCCGGCCCTTGGATGACCTGCAGGCAGGGGACCCATCGTCGCCATACCTTTTTCTTCCCGTGGCAGTGACTACAGCGTACTACTCCCTCCGTCCCTAATTAATTGTCACTTCGCTTCCCGAGACACAATTACCAATAATTTTTATAAATAATAAATATCATCGATTAGTATCATAATTAATATCATCGAAAAGATATTTGAATCTAGTTTTTTAACAAAATTATTTAGAGATACAAATGTTGCAGGTATTTTCTACAAATCGAGTTAAACTTGTGTCACGCATCCCACGGCGACAATTAATTGGGGACGGAGGGAGTATGATAGTAAAGAGCAGACAACCAGATTGGGCACGGCACTGTGCCGTGCTTCAATAGTTGATTGAAAGAGGACTTCACTGCAGTCAGAAAAAACACAGCTACCAGATATATATGCTGTCCTGATCCATATGAATGAGGGTGTAGTAAGTGTTCAGACACTTGGGCGTCGGTGTGAAGGTTTTCAGCGACGTACGAGCCTCCCTTTGTCTACCAGATACTGTTACATTCAGAAAATTGACTGTTACTTAGTAGCTTCATGGCCAATCATATGGGGGAGAGCTGTTCTGATTAATGCAGTCCTGGAAAATCAACTTGTCTACTTCTTGTGGTCAGGGGGACAAGATCATTCACCAGCAAAATGTTTGGTTGCCTGGTAGGAGTCCTTGCCCAAGGAACTAGGTGGACTCGGCGTCAAAGATCTTGGCACACAAAACATCAGCCTGCTGCTTAAACTAATTCACAGATTGCATTGTGCTGAATTTTCTGCTTGGGCTCGATGGGTCAGGCAGTGTGCTTGTATGGCAACTCTTAAGGGAGATCTTCAGGGAGGTCACTGGGATACCATCCCCTCCATCATCCTTCCTTTGCATCAGGCAATTACCACGGTACAGATTGGCAAAGCCAGAAACACTTTGCTTTGGCTGGATGTTTGGTGCAGCAAAAAAGCGCTAGCAGACAGGTTTCCTCAGTCGCCGTGAAATACAGTACAGCATGCCATTGAATCACCCTAAATGATTCACATGCACGTCGTGTTTGTTTCCTTTTTAAGGCCTTGTTTAGATCGGTGAATTAGGGGTCAGAAACACTGTATCAGAATTTCTGTAGCATTTTGTTTGTATTTGGTAAAAATTGTCCAAACTTTGACTAACTAGGCTTAAAATGTTCGTCTCGTAAAGTACAGCAAAACTGTGCAATTAGTTTTTGATTTTATCTACATTTAGTACTCCATGCATTTGCCGATATTTTGATGTGATGGAAAATCTTTTTTTTTCCATAGTGAATTTAGGATGAGGAATTGGGAAACTAAACAAGCCTAATCCTGGCGTAGTTTTCTGTACTTGATACAACAAGTTCGGACCCCTCTGCGACCTGTATTGAATTTGTGCATGTGAGAATGTAAGAGATAGCCATTGCTGTGATTGTGTGCATGCATATGTCATATGTGCGTGAGGTTTCTGTGCCTGCCTGCCTGCCTGCGTTGGAATACCACCTAGGCCAGCCCTACCGGGCGGAGATGCGAACGCCGTTGCTGCTTGGTTTTGTGTCAACCGAGGATAGAAAAAAAAAACTAGTAGTAATGACTTTTTTAAGATATATAGCTTTTGTTATGCACTTATACATTACGCCTATATACATAGTAAAAACAATGTCTAAAAAAACCAAAACATCTTATAATTTCGAATAGAGGGAGTACATTGATAAAACTATTAAACCATAGAAAATGTCTCTAAGCTTCTAATTTTTTTTAAAAAAAATAGAGATAGATTGAGATATGTGTCAAAAAAAATGAGCTCATGTAAATATGTTTAAAAGCTTCCAAAACACTAAAGTTAGCTTTAGGGAAATGGGAAAATATCAAAAAATTTACAAGCTCTAAATATAGTGTTGGATTTTTACGGGACTACCCCTGGTGGTTATTTCGGAGGGGGCAAGCTATTAGAACTAGCGATCGAGCGTGACGCAAGACAAACACTGGGGTTTATCCAGGATCCTGCGTCTCTGTGGATTGTATTGCCTTGTATGAAGTTGTCCCAGATCGCGGAGATCTGGGTGATGAAATGTAATGACCTATCCTCTAGGGGACCTCTGTCCCTCCTTATATATTCTAAATAAAGAGACAGAATTACAAATACCGTTGCCTATTTAGTACTATTATAGAACCGTGCGGTGCATGTCGTGTGCCGCATGTCTTGATTTTCTGAGCTGGGCCACCATCTTCGAACGGGTCCAAAGGTGGCCGTGAGGATACCCCCACACAGACTATGGGCCTCGAAGATAAAAATTGGGCCATTCAGGGTATGAATTAGGGGAAGAAAAAGAAGCCCATGTCTAGCCATCAATAAGCTATGAAATAGTAAAAAGAGGATATGATCACTATACCATCTCCTTGTTATTACTCCATCCATCCTAAAATATAAGAAAAAATCTAGTGTTGTCCTAAGTCAAATATAAGGAATCCAATTTTGTTCATTCATTCCATTCCAAATTATAAGTCGCTTTGTTTTTTCTGTACATATATTTTACTACTATATCTAAACATACATTATATTTACATAATAAAAAAAACGATGTACTGAAAAATCAAAGCGCCTCATAATTTGTAATGGATGGGGATTGATAGTGTACCGTGAAGAGAATAGATATGATATCAATAAGAATACAAAATTTGAAATGGAGACAAAGAAAAATACAAAAACAGAAATTTCCAAAGAAATTGTTGAAAAAAAAAACGGCCCAAAAGAAGAAGAACAAGAAGGCCCGTGTGCTGGTGCGCTGTTTCTGACGCCATCGATGCAACCTGCGTCCCCTTCCTTCCTTCGGCTGCATCCCTCGTGTGCGCTGTCCGTCTCTCTCGCCCCCCTCTTGCTCTCAGACGACTGGCCGGCCGCCACCGCCACCGCCACCGCCACCGCCACCGCCGCCGCCGCCGCCGCCGCCGCCCTAAACCAGGTGCCGAGGCTTTCGCCGGCTACGAGCACCCCACCAGGTACTCCCACCCCCTTCCCTTCCCTTGCCTTCGTGCTGTGCGAAGCTGAGCACCGAAACCCTAACCTAAAGCTATTTAGCTATTTGATTGACAAGCCTCCTAACTTCGAAGGTTTTGCAAAAAAATTTGGTCCCTTTACTGGATCCGCCTCTGCGGTGAAGCTCCAGCAAGGAGCTGCCATGCCCTGCGGTGGCACATCGGGGAAGTCTGTGGCTGCTTTTAGGATGCTAATCATGTTTGCCGAACAATCATGCAGATCCTAGACCTATGTGCACATAAGTTCCTAGGCATTAATGTTCCTATGAAGATAATTTTCCTAAATTGCCAAGCAGGCCCTTACAAGGATGATTTATATACTCAATTGCAATATAGGTGGAGAGGAGTGCCGTATACAGGGCTGTGATACCTTGCCTGAAATATTTTCCTAGATATGACCATGACCTTTTCCCAAGTACTTTAGGCTAAACTTGATCTATGGGAATACCGTTTGGATTGTTATGGTTGCTTCAAATCATTCAGTTGTATAATGATCATTCCATCTGGTAATAGTCCTAAGTCAAAAAATGGTTCCTGGTGAAATGTCATTCGCTTGTACTTGATCTGTATTGGAACAGTAAAAGATCTGAATCAGTTTTGCCTGGCATTTCATCAAATCTGGATTCTGACATCTTGAATTCGATATTTATTCATAGTTTTATATTTTTCACAATGCTTAGTGTTGTTCTTTTTATGGCATTTCAGTTCTACTAGGTAGGCAGGCGCGCTTCGCCGTGCCCATAGTGGCTGCACATGCATATAGCTGTTTGTGCTTTGTCAAGTCTAAAGTGGTACTCTTGCATGTCTATGGCAAGGTACAAAGTGACAGGATAGTATTCATTATTTTACATATGTACAGCAGAGTGAAGCACTCTGGTCTATGGACTCAAATATACATTAGTTATATGTTAGCGCTACATAAATGTACAAGCTTTTAGGAAAAGAGAGAACAGTTTGCCCCTTCCCCTGACCCCACTCATGTGGGAGCCTCCGGCACTGGGTCTGCCC
>DXKC01007092.1:0-12188 GCA_031170775.1 Cymbopogon citratus
ACCCAGAAGAAGAAGAACCACCCCGATGGATGAAAAGGGGCTGAAAGAAGTACACAATCTACATGGGCAAGGTAGCAGAACAACCCTTGGTTGCGCCAGAAGTCCCAGACATATGTTCATCCGATGAATTAGAAGGTAACATATCCGAAAACGATGAAGGTGACATCAATGAAACTGATGAACAGAAGCAAGCAAGGATGAAAAAGAACAAACTCAAGTTAGGAAGGAGAAATTGTGCCAAGCAAAGAAAGGACATATGGAACAAGTATCGAGCAGCACTCTATGAATACAACAAGAAGAAAAGCTAGCGCAAGGCTACAAAGAACTCCAAGCAGAAGAAGATTGAAGAACTTGTGAGGAACTTGCAGCACTCAGAAATCAAGAGAAGGAAAAGGAGCAATAGAAAGCACCTGCAGCATAAGAGAAACAACCCGAACAGAGCAGACAACCACACCAGGAAGAGGACCCACAGAAAAGAACCATGTTCTCAAGGTTAGGACCCACTAGAAGTAGCAACAAACATCAGCCATCCTGACAACAAAGGACCCAACCTTACCATACTCAAGCTTTCCCCAAAAGAACCCGAAGATTTGACAGAGAAGAAGGACAGGGAAAATCATAATACAGAGGGGGAAGAACGGAATATAGAAGGGAGACCTCTCCATATCATCACCGAGAACACTATGACTGATTTTTGTGTTTTGCAGGGAGATTGTAATCAGTACGGCTGCCACACAAGTTCAAGCCGTCAAACCACTCGAAATATGATGGCAAGTCAGAACCCAAGCAATGGCTTAGGGTTTATTCACAATCAATTGAACTCACAGGAGGAGATGATGATATCAAAGCTCTATTCTTTCCAATGGCACTCGAGAATCTACCTCTACAATGGTTTGATAAGCTCAAGCCAGGATCAATCAAATATTGGGAAGATTTGCAAAAAGCTTTTTGCAACAACTTCATAGGCATTATCACACATCCAATGACCCCAGTAGAACTCAAAGCAACAAAGCAACGAAAAGGAGAAAGTCTAAGGGAATTCTATAGAAGATTTGGAGAATGCAGGGCACAAGTACATGACATTACGGATAGAGAAGTGATTGAAGCCTTTGAACAAGGAATAGCATCTACAATGAAGACCCAAAAACCAATGAACAATTCAAGAGGACAGTAGAGAAGCTCATCTCAGTAGAGGAAAAAACTAGAGAGAGATTCAAGGATAGTTGACCTAATGATAACAGGAACAACTATGATAGAACTCGGAATGACTATCGATCAAACGACAAAAGACCAAGGTAGGATCATATGATTGCTACAACAAAAAGCAAGAAGAGATTCAACAATGGCAGCAGTGATTACAACCATAGCTGCAATTACCGACGCAACTACAAAGAATACGTGGAACACAAACCTTAGAAAATCAGAGAATTTGAAAACTTACCATGACATTTCCATCCAGGAGCAAGGCACAGATTGATTGATTGCTCAACATTCAAAGAGAAGTGCAACAATAAGCCATACAACCATACACACAGGGAAGAAAAGAAGGAAGAGCCGAAGAAAGAGGAGCCAAAGGCAGAAGGAAATTATCAAAAACCTAAGAGACAACTCACGATAATATTCTTTGGAGTACCCAACATGAGAGGGAATCAACAAATCAAGTTGGCTCGTAAAACAATAATGGCGGCAGAACTTGCAACACCAAGATATCTGGATTGGTCAGAATATCTGATACACTTTTCAAGGAAGGACGAATGGACAAGTGCAGCAAACACAGGGAGCTATCCACTAGTGCTTGCACCAACCATAGCCGGAGTAGCAGTAACAAAAGCACTTATAGACAGAGGAGCTGGACTAAACATCATATTTGCAGACACTCTACGGAAGATTTAGCTAGACTTTGAGGGATTGATCAAACCAAAAAGCACTCCTTTCTATGGGATCATTCCTAGCAAAGCAGCAATGCCACTTGGACAAATCACGTTACCAGTTACCTTTGGAACACCAAAAAAATATAGGACAAAATTCATCAAGTTTGAAGTCATAGATTTCGAATCATGCTACCATGCAATACTTGGAAGACCCACTCTGACGAAATTCATGGGCATACCACATTACCCGTACTTACTGCTCAAGATGCCAGCCACAAAAGGAATCCTTACACTGAAAGGGGACCTAAGAAAAGCATTCGACTGTGATGTTTAGGCTATACAAATTTTAGAAAGAATCCAAGACAGAAAAGAAGGCAGTAAGACAGCAACGCTAGCAGAAGCAATTGATCAAAAAGAACTCCAAATACCTACAAAGAGACCAAGCAACTTCAAACCACCCCAGGAAGCTAAGACAAAAATGATCGACCTGATGACCAGCAACTCAGAGAAGACGGCCATCATCAGTGCAAACCTCAATCCCAAATAGGAACTCATGCTCACCAATTTTCTTCAAGACAACAAGGACATTATCGTATGGAAACCAGTAGCCATGCCAGGCGTCCCAAGAGAATTGGCTGAGCACATTATTGATGTCAATAAAGGGTCAAAACCCATAAGACAGAAGCTGAGAAGATTCGCATCGGACAGAAAAGCAGCAATAAAAAAGGATATTAGGATTCATCAGAGAGATCATCAACCTGGATTGGCTTGCAAACCTAGTGCTCGTTGAGAAGAAGAACTCAAAAGAACTCAGGATGTGTGTAGACTACACCAACCTCAATAGGCATTGCACAAAGGACCCATATGTACCACCCAAGATTGATCAAGTCATTCATTCCACAGCAGGATCAGCACTGCTATCATTTCTGGATTGTTACTCAGGATATCACTAGATTCACTAAGACCTAAAGATCAAAGCAAGACATTATTTGTCACACCTTATGGAGCTTATTGCTACAAATCAATGCCATTTGGATTGAAGAATGCAGGAGCTACATATCAAAGGGCCATACAGACATGCCTGGGGACTCAGATCGAAAGGAATGCAGAAGCGTACATGGATGACATAGTAGTCAAGACAAAAGAACCAGAATTATTGATCAAAGATTTACAAGAAACCTTTGACAACCTCAAAGCATGGAGATGGAAATTAAACCCCACCAAGTGTGTATTCGGAGTACCCTCAGGACAATTACTTGGGTTCCTAGTAAGCAACAGAGGAATAGAAGCAAGTATGAAGCAAGTCAGGGCAATCATGGATATGAAACCACCAAAAAATATCTAGGTGCATGGCAGCTCTCAATAGATTCATATCACGCCTTGGAGAGAAAGAGTTACCATTCTTCAAACTACTCAAGAAAACAGGCAAATTCGAATGGACGAAAGAAGCAGATCAAGCCTTCAAATCTCTAAAAGAATACTTGGCATCATCACCAATACTAGTACCACCGAACCCATAAAAAGACATGATAATCTACATCTCGGCAATAAAGAATGTGGTCAGCACAGCCGTAGTGGTGGAAAGAGAAGAACCCGGATATGTTTTCAAAGTACAAAGACCAGTCTATTATGTCAGCGAAGTACTCACCACATCAAAAGCAAGATACCCTCAAATACAGAAGGTACTATATGGACTACTCATCACATCAAGGAAGCTACGGCACTATTTTCAAGAACACAAGATTACAGTGGCCACCAATTTTCCACTCCAAGACTCGTTGCACAACAAGGATTCCACTCCAAGACTTGTTGCACAACAAGGACTCAACAGGCAGAATCTCAAAGTGGGCTATGGAACATGGGGCACTCAACATAGAATTTAAGACAATGACGGCAATAAAATCTCAAGCACTATCTGATTTCATAGCTGAGTGGACAGAAATAAATTAAAAGGAACCCGAGGCAATCATAGATCACTGGAAAATGTACTTCGACGGATCACTAAAACTTGGAGGAGCAGGAGCAGGAATCCTTTTGATCTCGCCAGATGGGAAACAAATCAAGTTCGTGCTACAAATACACTGGCAGGCAACCCACAACGAAGCCGAGTACGAAGCATTGATTCATGGACTGGAGATAGCCAGCACATTAGGAATCAGAAGGTTATTGGTATATGGAGATTCAGCAGTGGTGATCAACCAAGTAAATAAAGAGTGGGACTGCATAAAGGACAACATGAACGCCTACTGCATAGAAATAAGGAAGCTTGAGAAAAATTTTCAAGGATTAGAAATTCACCATGTCCTTAGAGACAGCAACGTCGCGACAGACGTCCTAGCAAAATGGGGTCGAACAGAGCAAAAGTACCTCCAGAAGTTTTCATAGAAGAATTGATGGCTCCATCAATAAAAGAACCCGAGAAGACAGAAAGGACACCAATGGAATTAGATCAACCAGCAGAACAAGATCCAGCAAAAGCAATAATGGCAATCGAACCAGATTGGAGACCTATATTCATCGACTACATCAGAGATCATAAACTACCAAGTGACATAACTAAATCATCCAAAATCATAAGGAAAAGCAAAAACTACGTACTAGTTGGCGACAAACTTTACAAGAGAGCAGCGTCATCAGGAGTACTCTTAAAATGTGTCACAACAAGAGAAGAGGTAGAAATCTTGAATGAGATACATGGAGGATGCTGTGAAAACCACGCCGCATCAAGAACACTGGTAGGAAAACCATTCAGGATGGGATTTTACTGGCCGACTGCATTAAAGGACGTAGAATACTCGGTCAAGCATAGCAAAAAGTGCCAAATGTTTGGGAGACAACCACACTTACCATCCCACAATTTGATTTGCATCCCTCTGGCATGGCCTTTCACATGTTGGGGATTGGATCAAGTAGGGCCACTCGCAATAGCAAAAGGAGGATTTGAGTACTTATTCATCGCAATCGACAAATTCACCAAATGGATCAAATACAAACCTTTGGTCAAATACAGCTCAGAAAAGGCAATAGAATTCATACAAGAGATCATGCACGGGTTTGGGATTCCAGACAGAGTCATTACAGACCTTGGATCACCATTCACAGCAAAGGACTTCCAATATTAGGCAAGAGACTACAGGATAGAAATTGACTATACATCAGTTGCACACCCTCAAGCCAATGGACAGGTAGAAAGAGCAAACAGACTTATTCTACAAGGATTGAAGCCAAGACTATAAGACGAGCTAACAGATTACGGCTCCAAGTGGATAGAAGAACTACCAAAAGTAGTCTAGGGACTCAGAACCCAAATAAGCAGAGCAACTAGATACTCTCCTTTTTTCCTAGTCTACAAATCAGAAGCAATATTACCAGCAGACTTGCTATGGGCATCACCAAAGATAGAACAATACAAAGAAGGAGAAGCAAAAGAAGCAAGACAGCTCGAAATAGACACTATTGAAGAAGTCAGAGACAACACAATTGTATAGAACGCCAGATACCTATAAGGGCTAAGAAGACACTACAACAAGCACACAAAAGCAAAAACTCTTAAGCCAGGAGACCTCGTCTTAAGACTCATCCAAAACAAGACCGGAAGACACAAGCTAATGAGTCCTTGGGAAGGACCCTATATCATCAAAAAAGCACTAGGACCTGGAACCTACGAGCTTACAACATGAGCACATACCAGTCAGAAACACTTGGTATATCAGCCAACTCAAAAGATTCTATGCATAACAAGGAAGAACTCACCATTCAGAAAATGGCTCTACATCGACACTCACTGCAACTACTCCAGAAGAACTCACCATCCAAAAAACGGCTCTACACCGACACTCGCCGCAACGACTCCAGAAGAACTCACCATCCAAAAAACAGCTCTACATCGACACTCGCCGCAACTACTCTAGAAAACTCACCGCTCATAAACAGCTTGACGAAGAACTCGCCACTCATAAATGGCTCGACGAAGAACTCGCCGCTCATAAATGGCTCAACAAAGAACTTGCCGCTCTTAAATGGCTTGACAAAGAACTTGCCACTCATAAATGGCTCGGCGAAGAACTCACCGCTCATAAACAGCTCGACAAAGAACTCACCGCTCATAAATGGCTCGACGAAGAACTCGCTGATCATAAACAGCTTGATGAAGAACTCGCCGCTCATAAACGGCTTGACGAAGAACTCGCCGCTCATAAACGGCTCAATGATGAACTCGCCGATCACAACGGCTCTACAAAGAACTCTCCATGAAGAAACAGGCCTTACTATGGTTTGCTGAGACCCCTATCCATCAAAATAGGGACAACCCTCCTAACCGGCCACCAAGAAACATCACGGTCTAATGAGGCCCCTATCCATCGAGGTAGGGACAACCCTCCTAACCAGCCATAAAAGACGGCTCGCTGAAAGATAGCAATGTTATGGTCTGCTGAGGCCCCCGCTTCTGCGTGGCGGGGACAACCCTCCTGACCAGCCGCATGACGGCTTCCCTTAGCTCAAGGGCCCAGTCCATCGAGGCAGGAACAACCCTTGAAGCTTTATGCCACAAGATGATGGCTTTATATTTTGGGCCCCCAATCCATCGAGGCGGGAACCGTGTTCAAACTTGCCGCAAAAGGCGGCCTAATCATGGTCTAGGTGCCATCGTCCACCCATGGGTACGGACGGAGAACAACCCCTAGACACGCTGAAATGGGACGGCTATAACTTTGGTCCAAGGGTCCTAACAAGGAACAACCCTTCGACTCACCAAAGAGGGTCAAAATATCGCAAAGAAAAAGGTTCACTCCGCATAAAAGGAGTAACCTCATCGACAATCGCCGACGATCACTGACAATCGCTGACAATCGCCGACCATCGCCATCAACAAAAAATACAGGGGCCTCACATCAAAAGAGGAACAACCCCTACAATATGAAGTAGCAATCAAGCAAAGACATCCAAGGGCCTCAACCATAGAGGAACAACCCCTAAGAATCAAGACAGATAATAACAAGGGCCTCAAACATAGAGGAACAACCCTTGATCTCCACAAGACGATGACAGGCTATTAAAAAAGCCTTAAGAAGATGACCAAGCACCCAAGGGATTCGAAGAACCCTAGACTATACAAGAAATAAGACGACCAAGCATCCAGGGGATCCAAAGAACCCTTGACACTACAAGACAATGATCAAAGCTATCGAGGGCTTCAAACACAGAGGGACAACCCTCGATCTCCACAAGACAACGATGACAGGCTATCAGAAAAGCCTCAAACATATCAAAGAAAGCCGACAAAAACCAGCAAGAACCCAAGACAAAAGAAGAACAACACTTCAAGAGAAGACATCAAGGAAGAAACAACACTTCACTCTACAAGAGAGCAAGACTACGGAGGGTATAAGCAAAGCAAGATAGGTCAAAGCCTGCATAGATATATATAATCATTAAAGAAGTAGCATCGCCCCTCAACAAGCAGGTGAACAAATGCGACAGGCCACCGACAGGCCACAAAGTATCATCGCCTCTCTACAAGCAGGCGGACAAAATTTTAGGTCATCAACAGGCCACAAAGAACAACATCGCCCCATAAACAAGGAGGTGAGCCAGAGTATTAGGACACCAGATTACAAGAATTGATTTCAAGCATCAGCACCCGGTGTCGGACCAGCAAACATTTTAGCTACCTGATCAGCTAGAGCAGCAGTATCATTATGAGCCTTCTCTAGTTGCTCAAACTCTTCAGCACAAACACTGTAATCAAGAACCCTCTCCAGAGGCGTAGTCGGAGCAAAGTAGTGAGCATAGCCGAGAAGGATACCAGAGCACTCATGGAAGGAATCCTGAAGATATTGATGCAAATGCTGAGGCACCAGAGGCAGAAACTACTGAAGATTCAAGGCATCATCAACCGATAGACAGATCAAGGAAAGCACATAAGGAAAGCCATCATAAAGGGCCTGGAATTGACCCTTGGAGGCCTCCAACTCAGTCTTAAGAGCAGTTTTCTCTGCTTTAAGATCTATAACAGATTTCGATGCCTAATAAAGCTCATGATCAGCACCACGATGAATCAATTTAGCTTGAGCAAGCAAATCTTCAGCGTCATTGAAAAAGGACTCGGCAGCAACCCTTACCGTGTCGGTATTCTCCTCAGCAGCTTTAAGAGACTGCTCGGCAGTACTTAGATCTTTCATCAGATTATTGTGGACAAGGGTAATCTCTACACAAAATAAAAAGAGAGAGTCAAGAAAAGAAGTCAATCAAAAACAACAAGCATACACAAGAAACAAAAGGACAGATATGCACCTCGGTCTTCTTTCTTCAACTCAGCAATGGAGGATTCAGCCCTTGTCTTATAATCCTGGGCTTGAATATCACGATCAACATAAATCATGACCTGATTTTGCAAGGACTGCTCAGCATCCTAGAGTTGTTTTCGCTCAGCCTTCACCTTTTCAAGCTTAGCCTTCACTATATCCAGCTCAGCACCAATTTGAGCAGCAGATGCAAACTCGGCAGGACCATACAAAAGATCCTGGTCACAAACATACCCCTGAAAAAGAAAGGAAGGGACTCAGAAAGAGACAACAAAATGACAAAAGAACCAAAAAAGGACTCATAAGCTTACCTAAATCTTTGCATCAAGATTTGACACAAGACTGGACAACTTAGTAGTCCGTGCAACATGATTAAGCTCAAGATCAGAAGATCAAGCAGAAAAACTGGCACAGACCAACTGAGCAGAAGCCACAGTAGCCAGAGAAGTAATCTCAAGAACATGAGACCTGTCAACCGGAGCCACAACCTCAGTAGCAGAAGGGGCAGCAGGGGCGAGATCAACGATATCCCCAACCAAAGGGGCAGGCATAGCAACATTCTCAGAAACTGTAGAAGTTCATGCAGGTACATCAGCAAATAGAGAATTAACAAATTCACGAGCAGCCCGATCATCAGGGGCAACTGGAGCAAAATAGAAAAATTACAGGAAATGAAAAATTTAGAAAATAGAAGAAAACAAGAAAAAAGAACTCCGTGCAAGAAAAGAGAGAACAAAGTGCACACCAGTGGCAGACAAATTTTTAACAGCAGCAGGGTCAGGCAAGGCATCATCAACAGGAACATCATCAGAAACAGGGGCAGGTCCTCGACAGCAAGGACACCACCTGAACTCCAACCAGGGGGACATCACCAGCAGAATTAACAACAAGGCCAACAACAGGGCCAGCAGCAGGGGAATCAGCACCAATAGCACTAGAGGGCCTACAAAAAGGAAGCAAGGATCAAACACAGAATTCAACAAGTTAGAAAAAGATTGACAGTAAAGAACACATACCTCACAACAATTTTCCTCATAGCTCGCCGAACTAGAGAAAAAACAAACAGAGAACGCTGTAAAGTGTTCCTTGGCAGTGTAGCAGTTGTCACCAAAGGGAGAGCCGCTAAAGGCTCAGGACAAGGCGTAGGGACACGTCTGAAAAGAAAGAAGGATTTTAAAGATAGAACCCAGGAATCACAACAAACCAAAGAAAAGGACTCACAAAGGATACTCACCGCCATAAAGTAAGAGGCTCCTCATCTTCTTCCTCAGGCTCATAAAGAGGCAATGAGACACCATCTAAATGAGGCAAGAAGCAAGTAGCATTCATTAAAAGGACTCAGGAAAGACAATACAAAACATACAAAGGACATACATATCAGAATATTACCTGTAGGAAGTGGCTGGGATGATGCTTTGGGCCGAGTACTCCTGCTAGTCGATGGAGGCAAGGCAGTAGAAGCAGAACGCTTCCTACTAGCAGAAGACAACATCTGTAATAACCATGATGGAGGAGTATATTCAACAAAAGAACTCGAAGCATAAGAAAGATCAGATACAAACCGACTAGGTGTAGCAGCTGGTGCAGAAGAACTCGACCCTCATGGAGGGGCAACAACCACAGGAACAGCAGGGGAAACCAGTGCAAAATCCAAACGAAAATCATGTCCATATCCCTAAAAAATAAAATAGATGGCATTCAGCACATATCAAAAGACAAGAATAAATCAGAAGCAAATTGACTTACAGCAAGAGAAGGATTCGCAACACTGTACTCTTCAGGAATCACAGGCAGAAAAATCAACCGACTTCAGGAAAACCCGAAGCTGAGAAAGCAACTCTTCATCAGACAACCCGCTAGAAGCCATCTGAGATGGATCATCAGCACCAATATACTCAAAACCAAGATTCACCCTCTCCATGAGAGGTTGAATTCAGCGATGAAGGAAACTCACAAACAGAGCAGGACCAGGAACCCCATGCTCCTTGGCATTGGCAACCAAATCAAGCAGAGGAGCGAGGGTAGCAACATCAGCATCAGCAATACGAGCACTCCACCGATTAGTGTGGGTGGGAGCAGAAGCAAAGTCAGAGAAGAAGTCATCAGAAGGCTTGGGCAGATAGAACCTTTTATCACTCTAAGACAACAAATCATGGAGGACAAAAGGAAAGAACTCATGACCCTGGTGGCGCTGAAAGATGCAGCAACTAAAAGGGGGAGGAGCAGAGGAATTGGCAAACTTCAACAAAAAAGTGGTGAAACAGATGAAGAGAGGGGGAATTCTGAGATAAGCCTCACAAAAGTTGCACAAAGGCCGCAAGAGCAAGAATACTATTAGGAGCCAGATGATGGATCCAAATACCGTAAAAGCAAAGAAACTCGAGAAGAAAAGCAGAAGGGGGAAAGCAGAGTCCGGCATAGAAATAATGCAGAAAAACAACAAGATGAGAAGGAGAAGGGGCAGGAACATCATGATTGACAGGAACGATGAAGCCTGACAGAGATTGGGACTGAAGCAATCCCTGGGCGATAAGAAGATCAACCTCTGCAGGCTGAATTGGTGTGGGAGCCCAAACCCGCTGCATTGCCCGCATATCGACGAACTCGGTGTTCTTGATTTGCGCCAGAGCCTGCTCCTGATCAGTTTCCTTGGAAGTCTTCTTACTCTTGCCCTTCTTGGCCATGGAAAGGCAACTACAGCAAGAGATCAGGGAGGACAAGAAAATCTATGAGAAATCTAGGCAGAGCGGTGGAGATAGATGGAGATTGGGACGAGATTGAGCAGTAATCAAGGGTTTTCTCTTAAAAGGCAAGGAACAGATGCGCCAGGGGAGAACAAAGGGGCAGTTAAAAGTAAAGATGGACATGAAATAAATGGAACAGATGGGATAAAGAAGGATAAAACCATCATTCATGGACATAAGCAGTTAAGATTTCAAATTGTTACTGTTCCACAATTAATGGAAAGCCAGAGCAACGGTCAAGTCGTACAAACAGTGGAGATAGAAAGACAAGACAGGATACTTATCCCTCCACATCAAACAACACAACCTATGAAAGGCAAAACAACTCAAATATCCAGTTCAATAGAGGACACAGGCAGTCAAAAGCTTATACATTCCATAAGGACACAATACAAAAAGACTCGACCTGTTACAGCAAAGTCACCAGGAGAAAAGAACTCAGTATTTTTCTAAAATAACTCAGAGTCACCCTAGTACAACCCAGACAACTCAGGGATACAAGGACTCAACTTAGGATTACATTAAAACAACCTAGATCATGGTGATACAACTCAGGATTACATTGAAAAAACTCGGATCTTGTTGATACAACTCAGGATTGCATTGAAACAGCTTGGAAGAATGGAATCACACAAAGATGCTGATCAAGAAGATATTGTACAAGACAATAAAGGTTAGATGAATCCAGGAGAAGTGGAGCCCAATCTCTACCGAGATTCTATACAACCAAACAAGAAGCAACTTGGTCAACACATTCATGATGTGGAACATGCATCCAAGATTGCTATATGTTGACGGTTGTTAACCATCAAATTTATATGTCAACTAAGGAGAGAAAAGGGATATAAAACAAACATCACCATAGACTTAGGGTTTTAACTAACAATTTCCATGAGTTTTGGTGAATGTCTGTTTCTGCAGGGGGATATCAGGAATTATCAAGAAAAGAGCCACATGTCAGTTTACATAGAGATAAAATTCAAAAACCAACTTTTCTGTAATCTGGAAGATTCTAGAAGACACCTAACCGAAGGAGAGGCTGACCTGGCCTGGTGGCCAGGCGCCCGCCTGCCAGGTCAGGCGTCCGCCTGCCTACCAGGACCAATCAGGTTCAGGCTCGCAGATCCTGCCTCCACCGACTTTGAGGATGAATAATAACCGTGTGTTTATATCGGTTTAATCCAAGGGCTGTGGTGAATTCTATAGGACTATATAAATAGAGCCCCTACCCCCTAGAGAAAGAGAGAAGAAGAGAAGAAAATCATTAT